>LPNX010259564.1:160903-204576 GCA_001517045.1 Pseudotsuga menziesii | reverse complement strand
ATTAATGCTCCACTGATGTCAATTAAACTTAGGATAGTGGTTTAACTAGGCCAATTTGACCGAAAGAGTGTGTATGATGGTAAATGTCTCCAACAGAAAACAGTAAGCTAAAGAGAAAATTTGAAGGCATGCAAGAGGAGATGAAGTCTTCAAAGGCTGAACTGCAGATCCTCCAAGTAGAGAGAAGATCTATGGAGACTGCACAAGAATGTCTGGAGAAAATGTAGCAAGAGTATCAAGAGTTAAGGGTAGAGAAGGAACAACTGCTAGGAAAGATAGAGGACTTAGAGCTGCAAAAGACCACCTTGGAGGCAAGTGAGAGGTAGTCTCAAGAACAAGAGACAAAACTTCAAGAGCAGATCACTTCTCTGACAACAACTTTGGAGGAAGCAAAAGAGAAGCAGGTTAATCTCCAACCATTCAAGGAACATGTGCTAGCACAAAAGGCCAAGATGCTTTAGCTCCAGATAGCAATCGAAGAGGAAAGGTGCAAGGTGGTGCAAGTAGATGGTCGATTGGAGGATATTCTGGAGACCTCCTCCTATTTTGTTGATAGATCCTAGGACATCCTGAAAGTCCTGATAGAAAGGATGGAAAGGATAGAGAATGATGAAGAAACTCCTACAGAGCTGCCCTCAAAAGATAGACAGGCCCCAAACCAAGATTATGACTTATTGGAGTTTTCTATTAACACAACCGAGGAATTTAAAAAGGCTGTTAGAAAGACAAAAGGGGCATGCACAGAATTCTTCAGAAGGCTCCTGATTACCTATAACCGATGCCAAGTTGAAGCTGAGCAGAGGATATATGCGTTTTCAGACCACAACCTGTTTGTGGAGACTTTGCAGAAAAGGTACCAAGAGGAGGAAGAAAAAATACAGCACATTAAATATCTTGATGACCAGACCTTATGAAATGAAGTAGATCATTCCACAATCAACATGCAACTATTAGAAGATCAACTTTGTTTGAGTGCAGCCAGAATTGAAGCCATTAAGAACCAGGCTATGAAATTTGAGATAAACATTCATTTTTTGGAACCTTCTGAGTTTGAAGACATCGCCTCAGAGGCTTTAGCTTGGAAGAAATTTATGAATGCTTAAGTGGGGCCCTCCTCGTGAATGATTGTTCACTTTTGTAAACACTTAAGGAAAGTGAAATTTTGGGAGGCGAAGAGTTGGGAAGCCCAACAGTCTCATCCTTTTTGTATAAATATAGAGAACTTGGAAGAACGAGGGGCTTTTTTCCCAGTTAGACATAAGAAGGATTGTAAGAAGAACTACTTTTTTTTGCAATAATGATTTATTGTTTTCCTGTCGGAGAAAGCTTGGTGGGACTTCAAATGTTATGCTATGGATTGGTGAAAGATGAACTATTTCTTTTTTCCAGCTTTTTTTCCATTAATTGTGAGATCGTTCTAACTCTTAGAGCCTATGTTCTTGTTTGAATGATTTCTGGTTTATTCCGTGAAATTACGACCATGAGTAATGAATTCTGTTCATAAACAATTAGCTATCTGATTGTCTAAATATCTTAATCATTCATGTGTTGTGGGAAGGAATATCAGCTATCTGTAATTTCTCTTTATAATGCATGTACAATATACATTACTCATAAATATGTTACAATTTGGCTCCCCGAGGATAGGTAGATAGCTAGTTTTACTTTATTACTGTATATGTGATTTAGATGCTTGTGAGTTCTAAGACGAGAGGTAAGAACCTGCGCATCACATTGTGACTAATCCTTGCATCCTTTATCACCCTGCATGGTTAATTAGGCACGTGCATTTCATATCTTAAGTCAAAATTACAAAAACATATCTGGTGGACCGGGCCCCAACCGGTAAACCCTTTTAGTTTTGTTACTTGACCTACGATGGCCAGACCGCAAACCAGATGGATTCCCTACACCAAACAGTCATGGGCTAGCTGGGAACGTTGACTGGGGAGAATCCCTCACTGTTGTTGCCTACGAATTTCGAGGCCACAACAGTTTCTGGCACTAGAAGGAGGGCCACCAGTGCATGCCTGGCTGTGGAAACCTATTTTTCCAAGACTACCCCACCAGCAGATATTCAGAAGCTTTTGACTTGACCCAAGTACTTGTAATCTGGAAAAAACTTGTGGAAGGATACTTACAGTTTTCGTTCCACCTTTGAAGCAAGTAAGCTCGGTTTCACCTTACGTTCTTCTTTCACCTTTGCTCATGGCCAGTATAAATGTGAATCAGCCCAACACACTGCCGGCTTGGAGAGCTAGATCACCTTTGAACCTAACACCTCCATTGCATAACCTACCTCAAGCTTTTGAAAAGATGTTGCCTAAGTTTGACCCCGATGAAAAGATTGTTGTAGATGACCACTTGCAAAGTTTCTATCTAGTAGTAGAAGGGTTAAGGGCTGGGGAATACGAAGATGTTGTCTACAGATTATTCCCACATACTCTTAAAATATCAGTTGCATCTTGGTATTTCAGTTTGCCTGCAAACTCTATTCCCGATTGGGACACCTTCGAAAGGATGTTCAGAAGTAAATACGCGGCCCAAAAGACACATGCCTCACTAATGAAAGGTCTTGTTTAAAAAAAAAAAAAAAATATGAGAAGGTGCATAATTTTACTCAAAGGTTTTCAACATACCTAAAGAACTTTTCTGAAACTGACAGACCTTCAGACAAGGTCCTAATGGAATATTATACCTCAACCCTAGGACTTGAGCTAGCCATGTTTGCCAAAATGAAAGCCAGACCTACGTTGGTAGAGACTTATGAAGAAGCAGAAAGGGTAGAAGCTGAAAAGGAAAGTATAGAAGATTATCCCAAGCAACCTAAAGAAAAAACTACCGGGAGAAGAGCCTTATTGCTGTCTAAACCTAAAGAGGAGCAATCACATGATTTTGAGGGAATGCTGAAAATGATTCAAAAACTCTCCAACCAAATAATAGATCTGGAGAAAGAAAGGGAAGTTCAGAAAACTTATAAACCCTACTACCCAAAAGGGGAGGATAACAGTCAATTGAAGATCCCTCCACCAAATTCAGCATCAATGAATATAATAGAGGTAGGGGGGGACAATTTCTGCACTTTTCATCAACAACCTCATTCTGAAAAGAAGTGTCCTCAATGGTTAAATTCGATGACATTGGTTATGAATCAGCTGCTGGACTCTAAATTGACTAAGAACAATGGTAAAGAAGAAAGAATAACCAGACCATAGAGAGACAAGAAGATGATACCGTGTTTTTATGGGATGGTGTCTCGCTGTTCGACACAGAAGAGAGCACTCTTAAATTTGAATACACACCTATAGCAATGAAAGACATGGATCTGATAATTAAAGACAATGCAACAATTTCAAAGATTAATAGGTTGCAAATGAATGTCAAGAGACAGATAAATGCCAATGTTGAAGATAAAACATCTGAAGTCTCTACTGTCAACCAGGAAACAAAACCAATCAACGAGCCTGTCAAATTGGTGGAAGAACAGGTAGATGTAAATGAAGGAAATACTGAAAAAATTAAGAAGATTAAAAAAGATGCACCCACTCAAAACCAACTGGGAGAAGAAGACATCGAACCAAGTTGGGAAGAAAAAGCTAAAACCCCGCCTTTTCTTTTGACCCTAGAAATGATGAATCATAATGTGCATAATTGCTTGGTATATTCAGGATCATCAGTAAATGTTATGCCACTTGAAGTTTGCAAAAAGATTAATGGGCAGCTAGAGCCCACAGCCTAGGAAGTAGTGCAACTAGATAGAATGGGTGTCAAATTAGTGGGAGAAATGAAAAATGTTCTCATTCGCTTATCTGCAAATAACAAGATATGTCAATTTATTGACATTATGGTGGCTGACATACTGGATGGATATGGGCTTATTATTAACTGAGATTGGTCTGCCAAGTTAAAAGGTTATTTTGCTTCAGACTGTTCTCATTTATGGTTACCTCTTAAGGGTACCCCAAATCAAATTAAAATTTTGAGAGAACCTTACATGAAGCATACTGTCACTTAGCTGGGGGAAGGTAATGAATCTGCTAATTCTGTCCTGGGAAACTATCTGACTGAGCTTGAACTAAGATATCATACCACAGGAAAGGCCAGTTCTATGATTGACATTTAGCCTGAGCTCCTTCAACTTCCTCAGGCTAATAAGGATGACTATAGACTAGTAGACATGGTTTCGATTTCAAAGATGGTACAATTAGACCATGGATAGGTTTTTTTTTTGGGCCTACACTACAGCCTATCCCTTTAACTCATTGGATAGAAAAGTCTTTAGGGCAGGCACACATTTTTCTTTCTTTTTTGCTTTGTACATACATAAATTGATGTTGTTTTCTTTTGGTTTAATTCTTTGTTGCTAGGTTTTTTTTTGTTTGAATAAAGAGGCAAACTTTTGGTTGCAATGGAAACGTCAGGGTTCTTAATTAACTGAAATATTGAGCAAAAGACTGCGCGTTTAACCAATTGAATGTCTTCTAGTGGGAAGTGTTCCTAATTGGCCATGAATTCATTGAAGTCCTACTTAACCCCTTGTAAATTACTAAGAATTAAGAGGTCTGGAATACTATTTTGAGGCTCCATCCATTTCACATCTAAAATGTCCAAGGGAGTGATAGAAAAAGTCCCACAGAAAGGAAGCAAGGTAAATAGTATATCATATATAAATGATCCCATGCCATGATTTCAGAAAATCCTAAAGGCTATCAAGAGTCAAACTCCTTAAAAGAAACAATACATATCAAAGCAAAGTATCAAAAGCATGAATTTCAAATTGCCAAAAGTTCTTCTCCATCCGTGAGATGAAAAGAAAATTCTTCTCTCACACAAAAGGACACTATGGATAGAGGAGCCTGAACAAAGTTCAGAAAGAAAGGCAGATGGAGGAATCGCAAGAACTAAAGTTCAAATGGCAAAAAAGTGCAATTGGCATGGGGATGAGGAACAAAGGGATAGTGTTGTTTACCATATGTTACAATCCTGTGGTGTCCGAGCTAGAAACTACCTAAGGACCAGGAAAATAAATCTCACTTATTAGGCCTCAAAAGAGTTATTCAGGCTTGCAAACATTTTGAGTTTTCTCACTACCCAAAGAATGGAATACTTCTAAATGATTTAAATGCATGGGATTGGACAGCTTAGGAATACAAGCATCTAGGAGAATTCAACTTTTGAGATAGACAGTCTTTTACTGGGAAGAACTTAAGTCAAAAATTTGGGGTTCATTAGGTAGTCACCAATTGTTGCAGCTGCAACATTTTCCCAAAATTCAAAATTTTTTGGGACCCTCCTTTTGGTTATATTGGTTTGATTTTCTTCCTTGATTTGATCTAATGATTCTTCAGAAAGAATTTTTCTAATGCTTGAATTGATCCACCACTTGTGTAAGTTTATCATTGCCTTTGAATGCGTTTTCAAGTGTTTGAATTGGAATTTCATTTGCTTGCGCTCCCGCCGTTGTGGAGAAATAACAATCTTTAGCTTCGACATTTTTCTCCAATGCGTTTTGTCTTAATTGGTTGACTTTTGGTTTCATGTCAGAACGATTTGATTCTACATTCTCCGCAGTTGCGGATGGTAGACTGCAAAGTCTCCTAATTATTGGTTGACTTTTCAAACCCCGCTTTGTTGTTTCGTCGATCCTTTAGTTTTGGGGTTTCCGCCGTTGCGGCTGTAGAAAGCACTACCTTTCCAATCATTTAGTTGATTTTTCCCCGATTTAGACCTTGCCTACTGTGGAATGTAACGTTTTTTATGGTTCCGTCGTTGCAGCTCCTTCTTCCCCTATCACTCCGATGTTTAGTCTTGCAAGATCCGATGCGGTATTGGCTTCTCCCATATCTTGGCGGTTATCTTAGTTGTTTTACCACCCGACGTTGCGAAAGGATTTGTTCTTGTGACCTCCGATATTTTTGTTTCCTCCGTCCGATTTTTCTCTCGCCGCTTGTGGTTGACCATATATATATATGGGGTCGAGCATTTCAATTATTCTATTACTATTTGGACTGTCATGCACTGTCGTTGTCGTGCGCTGTCGTTCGCTGTCGTTCGCTAGGACCCCCGTTGTCAGTGTACCCTCATTTCTGGGTGGCTCAACCGTGGAATATTAACAGTTCTCTTCCTGCCGGTCACGCAGTAGTGCCAGGTAGGATCTTATTTGCATTATCCCATTCCGTTCAATCATTTTGTTGATTTTTCCACGGTTAGGTTTTTTTTTTTTCGCTGTCATTTTCCCTTGGCCCCATCGTTTACATGCATATATAGTGGGGGATTGTAGTGTAACTATCAGTGGGGTCATTTTGGCCCACAGGGTAGTTTCCCTCCACGGTCGTTATGTGTTTCAACCATGCGCTTGGTGGTTGGGGACATTGGTGCAGACGGTTGTTACGCTGTCTGCACCATTCTGCCCCGTATTATGATAGGTCGGTAGGAGAAGGTTTTTTATGGCCTCCCCTTGTGGTTATTGGACTGGTTTCCCCCTCTTATGTTGCCTGTATCCTCAAACCATGCCGCATTTACCCCGCTACTTTGAAACAACCCGGTCCACGATCAGTTTCGAACCCGAGCCAGTGTGGGGAAGTGCAACACCGCACAGCTTTATCGTGACCATAGATTGTGCAGACAGTGTTTTTCCTGAGAAGCACGCCATTAAAAACTTGAATAAGTTCCCCTGTTATTCCATGCAGCGCGATGACCATGGCACCCACAGAAATCCCGAGGTCTCTTCACTTTAATGTAGATTTTGTTTCCCACTAGAGATTTGTTGATGAAACTGTTTTTAGTATTAGACAGAAGTGTTAGCCTGCACATATTTGCTTCATTTAATAAATTTCCATCATGTTAAACACAAATGAGGTAAAACACTGTACACTATTGCCTCAATTTTTGCAACTTATCTGAAAATGGCTTAATGATTATAATTTCATATATGACAGGAAGATTTCGAACTCAAAATGTCGAAGAAGCAAAAGAAGAAGGCCCCTGTGGTCAAAGAGGAGCTCGACATGGAAATTATCACCAAAACGGAGTATATTTATGAGGACACTAAGTGTATAACTTGTGTAGATCCTGAGTACCAATGGGGAGACATCTATAGGTTGATCACGCGCCGAGAGGTTCCTGATATAGGCTTTGAGGAAGAAGGCATATATGAAAACATAGAAAGGTCTTCACTGATGAAAATTGCTACAAGACCAAAGCTCTTCCCATGCTCTGAAGTCATTGGTTGGATTCTACCCCGGGAAGATGTAACCACCATGATCCTTGAGAATGCTAACAAACAAGGCTATGCTGCCTATAGCCCAGGATATGTAGCCCTAGCCTACCACCTTCCAGAAGCACAAATATTTTTGTCTGACAATTGGTTGAGAAACATCAGAATGAACCTTGTTGAGACCCTCAAGAGAATGTTGTTTCCTGGAAGAAACTTCAGAACCAGGCCGACGGGAGAATATGACACAGCAAGCTTAAGGACCCCATACAAGTTAATCGCCTTAATGCTCAACAGAATTTTTGGAAGAGTGCATGGCAAAAGCTTCAAATTGGAGTGGATGCCAATTATTTTTTATGTTGCGACCCAGGGGACCATTTTCAACTAGGCCAAGATAGTGTCAAATAGTCTTTCAGCCTATATGGCCTCAGCTTTGAGAGGAGTGTCCCAAAAGAGGTCAGAATTTTACATGAGTTCCATACTCGTTGATTGTATACTATGCAATAAACCTTTCCCCGACCTAAGGTGCATCTGGGATAGGGAGAGGATGCCTGTTTACTCTGCATACAGGCCACTATGGGCTCACAAGTACCACAGCCACTACAAGGAGGTCTGTGAACATTTTATCATTCCATTGTATACTCTCATTTTCCTGAAATAATGTGACTGCATGTCAGAAGAGGCATTGCAGGTAATTAAAGAATATGCGGATTATTATCTAACTGAGGATGGGCTCTACTTCAGAATGTTTAGAGGTTCCAGAGCACCCTCCCTATTACCCAAATATGCCACAGACTACATCATTCATAAAGTGGCGGTTAGGCAAGTCTTCCTGGATGGCATAGGGAGCTTTTTATTTGAACATAAGAAGGCTTCCTATCCCCTGTTTCCTTTCAAGTTAGGGAGTTATAAGTTTACCAGAGTAAAGAAAGTAGATGATTTTTTGGAAGAGTTGGATAGGTTTCGTTTTGGTGAAATGCCCTTCCACAGAAATGACTCCCAAAGCAAAGTGGCTAAACACTGCAAAGAGAACAACGTCCATTTCGAATACACTCACCATTGGGATAGAGAAGAGTCCGTCTTCTGCAGTGCATTGAACATAACAGCCTTGAGAAAAAGGTTAAAAAAGAATATCACCACCAAAGGTGGGAAGGGGCACGATGAACAAGCAAAAGCCGATGAAGAATCCAAGAAAAGAAATGAAGAAGCCCAAAGGTTAGCCCAAGAGGTTGAAGGATAGCTAAAGGGAGAAGATGAAGAGAAAAGAAAAGATGCACAAGAGGTAGCCAGGAAAGCAGAAGAAGATGCAAGAAATGAAGAAGAAGAAAGGAAAAGGAATTTTGATGAGGAGCTTTAGAAATAGGAGGCAGAAAGGATGAAGCTGACCTAGACAGCGACAGAACAGTCAACCTCTGACACAGCTGACATTCAGACCCATGACATGGAAAACCCTGAGGTTCAGGACCCAGAAGTACCTGCTGTCAGCACACCTAGACAATCTATGGTCCCCACACTTAAACTGGTCCCCTTTGAACAAAATCTAGGGGAAGAAATCCCTGATTTTAATACTATTTTCTATCACAAGGAGAGAAAGAGGATAGTGAAGAGAACTGAAAAGAGGGTTGAAACAGGAGGTCTGTCTGGGAAGATGATAACGGATACAACCGTTGTATATGGAACAAACCGAGATCCTAGATTCACTATTAGAGTAGGAGCTGCATTGATCCACGCTTCGAAGGATAATGTAGACAAAATAATGACGGATCTGGAGCAATCCAAGAAGTCGTCTTCTCAGCTGAAAGACACATTAAGAAAGGAGAGAGAAGAAAATAGTAAGATGAAGAGAAAATTTGAAGGCGTACAAGAGGAGATGAAGTCTTCAAAGGCTGAACTGCAGGTCCTCCAAGTAGAGAGAAGATCTATGGAGACTGCACAAGAATGTCTGGAGAAAATGCAGCAAGAGTATCAAGAGTTAAGGGTGGAGAAGGAACAACTGCTGGGAAAGATAGAGGACTTAGAGCTACAAAAGACCACCTTGGAGGCAAGTGAGAGGCAGTCTCAAGAACAAGAGACAAAACTTCAAGAGTAGATCACTTCTTTGACAACAGCTTTGGAGGAAGCAAAAGAGCAGCAGGTTAATCTCCAACCATTCAAGGAACATGTGCTGGCACAAAAGGCCAAGATGCTTCAGCTGCAGACAGCAATCGAAGAGGAAAGGTGCAAGGTGGTGCAAGTAGATGGTCGATTGGAGGAGATTCTAGAGACCTCCTCCTATTTTGTTGATAGATCTCAGGACATCCTGGAAGTCCTGACAGCAAGGTTGGAAAGGATAGAGAATGATGAAGAAACTCCTACAGAGCTGCCCTCGAAAGATAGACAGGCCCTAAAGCAGGATTATGACTTATTGGAGTTTGCTATTAACACAGCCGAGGAATTTAAAAAGGATGTTAGAAAGATGAAAGGGGCATGCACAGAATTCTTCAGAAGGCTCCTGATTTCCTATAACCGATGCCAATTCGAAGCTGAGCAGAGGATAGATGCATTTCCGGAGCACAACCTGTTTGTGGAGACTTTGCAGAAAAGGTACCAAGAGGAGGAAGCAAAAATACAGCACATTAAATCTATTGATTACCAGACCTTATGAAATGAAGTAGATCATTCCGCAATCAATGTGCAACTATTAGAAGATCAGCTTCGTTTGACTGCATCTAGAATTGAAGCCATTAAGAACCAGGCTATGAAATTTGAGATAAACATTCGTTTTTTGGAACCTTCTGAGTTTGAAGGCATCACCTCAGAGGATTTAGCTTGGAAGAAATTTCTGAATGCTCAAGTGGGGCCCTCCTCGTGAATGATTGTTCACTTTTGTAATATGTAACAATTTTGTAAACACTTAAGGAAAGTGAAATTTTGGGAGGCGAAGAATTGGGAAGCCCAACAGTCTCATCCTTTTTGTATAAATATAGAGAACTTGGAAGAATGAGGGGATTTTTTCCCAGTTAGACATAAGAAGGATTGTAAGAAGAACTACTTTTTTTTGCAATAATGATTTATTGTTTTCCTGTCAGAGAAAGCTTGGTGGGACTTCAAATGTTATGCTATGGATTGGTGAAAGATGAACTATTTCATTTTTCCAGCTTTTTGTCCATTAATTGTGAGATCGTTCTAACTCTTAGAGCCTATGTTCTTGTTTGAATGATTTCTGGTTTATTCCATGAAATTACCACCATGAGTAATGAATGTTGTTCATAAACAATTAGCTATCTGATTTTCTAAATATCTTAATCGTTCATGTGTTGTGGGAAGGAATATCAGCTATTTGTAATTTCTCTTTATAATGCATGTACAATATACAATACTCATAAATAGGTTACAATTTGGCTCCCTGGGGATAGGTAGATAGCTAGTTTTACTTTATTACCGTATATGTGATTTAGATGCTTGTGAGTTCTAAGACGAGAGGTAAGAACCTGCGTATCACATTGTGACTACTCCTTGCATCCTTTATCACCCTGCATGGTTAATTAGGCACGTGTATTTCATATATTAAGTCAAAAATATAAAAACATATCCGTGGACCGGGCCCCAACCGGTAAACCCTTTTAGTTTTGTTACTTGACCTACGATGGCCAGATCACAAACCAGACAGATTCCCTACACCAAATAGTCATGGGCTAGTTGGGAACGTTGACTGGGGAGAATCCCTTGCTGTTGTTGCCTACGAATTTCTAGGCCACAACACACTGTAGATGGATGTGGAGACCCCTTTATTCTAACAATGTAGATGGATTCAGAGACCCCCTTTATTCTAACACTGCAAATGGATTTAGAGACTCGCTTTATTCTATCCCTACAGATGGATTCAAAGACCCCCTTTAAAGGGATTGCTAAATCCATCTATAGTGTTATAATTTGGTAAAATGTACAAATTCATTATCAAATTTGTAATTTTTTTCATTGTCAGAGTGACAACTAAAAATGATCAAATAAATGACCAATTGTTATGTGGTCATTTTTCATCTAGATATTCTGTGACCAAATTTAGTCATTTATCTTGGTCGTTTTTAGTTGGTTTTTATCTCGTGACCAAAAGTGGTCATTTTTCTTGGGATTTTTTAGTTAGCTCACTTAAATTTATCAATTTTGGTCATTTATCCCTTGAAAAAAAGTGTGGTGACCAAAAAATTTGGTCTCCTGGTCACTAATCTCTCATTTTCCACTAGTGGAACAGACACCAGGGTCTGTTCCGGCTTCAAAATCCCCTCATTTCATGAATGCACCAGAGTTGGTGGAACTTAAATTATTGTTGTAGGAGTTTATTCAAAAGGGATATACATGATCGAGTGTGTCCCCTTGGGGAGCACTGATACTTTTCATAAAGAAGAAGGATGGTATGATGCATATGTGCATCGATTACCATCAACTTAACAAGATGAGCATCAAGAACCAACACGCATTAACTAGGATCGATGACTTGTACGATCAAGTAGGAGGATCCAAGATATTTTTGAATATCAACCTATGATCTGGGTACCATCAGGTATGGATTCATGACGAGGATATTCACAAAACCGCCTTTCGTACGAGGTATGACTACTACGAGTTTGTAGTGATTCCATTCCGGTTGACCAATTCACCCACAAACTTTATGTGTATGATGGAAAATATCTTCAGTATATACTTGGATAAATTTGTTTTGGTATTTATAGACTACATCCTATTTTACTCTAAGAGTAAAGAGGAACATGAGGATCACCTATGCATAGTGCTACAGGTGTTACAGGAACACCAAATCTATGCCAAGTTTAGTTAATGTGATTTTTACAAACCATAGATACAGTACTTGGGTCACATCATCTCCAAGAAGGGGATAGTTATGCACCCGAAAAATATTAAAGCCATAGAATATTCTCCTATCCCCACTAGTGTCACAGACATTAGATCCTTTTTGGGATTAGCTAGTTACTACCAAAATTTCAGTGATAACTTCTTGAGGATAGCTTATCCCATGACTGCATTGAAAAAGAAGGAGAACAAGTTCTTATGGACAACGAACTACGAGGAAATTTTTCGACAGATTAAACATCTTTTGACGACTACACCAATACTATGAATTGTGGATCTCAATGGGGATTTCGTTGTTTGCACGGATGCAAGTAAGGAAGGGCTTGGAGGATACCTCTTGAAGAATGATTACATGATCTATTAGGAATTGCAGAAGTTAAAATAAAATGAACAAAACTACCCCACCCATGATATTGAGTTTGCAGCCATCATCCACACCTTGAAGATGTGAAGGCACTACCTCATGGGGAAGAAATTCCTTCTGAAAACAGACAATATAAGTCTGAAGTATTTATTTGAATAACCAGATCTGAATACAAGGAGAGCCAGATGGTTGGATTTCCTTAGCGAGTACCATTTTGAGCTAAACCATCTAAAGGGAAAGGAGAACAAAATTGTTGATGCTTTTAGCCGACGATCTCATATGATATATGAGCTAACTTTAAGTCAAACTGATTCAGATTTATAGGAGAGGATTAGAACAGCCAACAGAGTTGACCCTTTCTATGTTGAAATCCTCAAGAAGGTCCAAGAGGACAGGTTGTTTCAACAACAAAAAGAGTACAACATAGAAGAAACAAGACTATTATGGTCCAAAGAGAGATTGTACGTTCCGGAAGGAGGGGACATCAAGTCCAACATCCTTATGAAATTTCATCAGACACCCTACTCAAGTCATCAGGGATATCAAAAGATGATATCCACAGTAAAGAAACACTTTTTCTATCCTAAGTTAAAGGCCAACATAGCATTGTTTATCACAAAATGTAAACTAGTCAAAGCTGAGCACCATCATCCCTCAAGGTTGTTACAGCCATTACCCATTTTGGAATGGAAGTGAGAGGTCATTAGTATGGATTTTATCACAGGTCTACCTAAGAGTAAGAAGCAAAATGATTCTATATTTGTAGTAATTGACAAATTGTCAAAAGCATCACACTTCATTCTAGTGAATTCAACCTACAAGGTAGTACACATTGTCGACATCTTCTTAAAGGAGATATTTAGATTGCATGGGATACCCAAGGAAATCATATTAGATCGAGATACTAAGTTTACCAAGAAATTTTGGAGATCCTTACTCTTCAGTTTAGAGATGCGGCTGAAATTTAGTACTTCTTACCACCCGCATATAGACAGGAAGAAAGAACGGGTAACCCAGGTTGTAGAGGAGATTCTTAGGATGTATTGTCACGTACCCATACCCCATCATTATGCAAAATTAAAATTTTAATAGAGAACCTGCACTATTAATCGAAACACAGAGCATGGTCATGAACCACATCTCGACAATTCCAATACTGTCACACTCCCTCCCATCTTCCATAGATCAGTTCCACAATCTGCAAGGAAAATTCTCGAAGGAGATTGGATGGCAGATAAGAAAACACAATGGAATCAACGATTGAAAATGATCTTGCAGACCAGATCTAAATTGACGGTTTAGAATTCGCCCGCAAAAATAAATGGTTTGGAAATCCTGAGATGTGGGGTCAGAAGTTACGCAAAATTTCAAGCTCACTTCCCCCGCCCCGCATCCCACTTCAGAACAGATAAACGGTGGAGAATCATCCCACAAAGATCAATGGCATGAAAAATTAACTTGTGAGATTGGAGATATGGAAATCTCAACACCGCGATCCCACATCCCACATCCCACAAGTTGCGGAAGGAAAATCTGCGGAACCCAAAATATTCGAAACAACATTCCGCATCCTGTATCCTGCAAGTTACGGAAGGAAAGTTGCAAAAGGAAAATCTGTGGAAACCAAAATCTGCAAAATGACATTCCATATCCCGCATCCTGCAAAATCTTTAACCCCGCAAACTATGCAGATGAGGATTCCTAGAAGAAAACTCAACTTTTCAGCTGAATTCTTGGATCGATCTGATCATCCAAGCCATTACCAAACTGGCCAATCTGCCCTACAACTTAGTAAAATGCATTGAAGGAAAAACATACATCGATGCCTATAATTTTAGTTATTCAGGAAACAAAGCATAACTCAACATAGCAATATGTTCATCACATTCCATCAAGAAAATAAAATGCAAGCATTATAATTACAAAGAATTATGTGGATAAGAACACTTATCTTTGAATAGAACTTGTCCCATAACCAACTATGTTGCTACAGCGTTCCTCCCTACCATAGGTCAGTGTGCTCCTTAGTTTCTCAGCAACACTTCCACCCTTGAGATGGGCCTGATTTCCTCCAGGAATAAGGGAACACTAGCAGACTCACACATAGCCAGGGTGCAATAACGCTCAGCCAATCCAACACAGTTGGGTTTATCAGGCTATATGGGGAAACATCCCAATAGATGGGTTTCACAAGCCACTCTACCAAGCCATCTCATAGTTTGGTTTCATAGACTATTCAAAGTCAATACAACATTCACCTTTAAGGACCAGTCAGGATAACAAATGGTTTTTTCAGACTATTCACAGTCAATCCATCTCACTGTTGGGTTTATCAGGATACCTAGCCAAACCACCATTAGCATTTGGGTTTATCATACTGTCTAGCCAAACGTTACTTACCAGGTCAAGCAAAACAAGACACAACCAAGCCAACATATGGGTTTATCAGGCCTCTAAGGCAATGGGAAGGAAGAAATACTAATCTAGTGAGCTCATCTACAGAGCTAAGAACACCTTCAGAAGACCTATCTGGCCAGGATTCCCTAGTTCCTACACACCCAACACAAGGAAGTGTCCCCTTCTCTACTGCACAGTCCCTTAGGATACCCCTTCCCTTCTGGTTCTCTTTAGGATGTGCATAGTAGGTTTACCAGCCACTCTTATCCTATTGTGAGGCTCCACACTAGGTTTATCAAGCACATTCTACATCTCTCCCATTCCTAAGTCTTATGCATATCTCATAACTGAACCAGGGTGCAAAAAAAAACAACCACAGGGAGACTCTACAATAGAGGTTTACTCTGAACATGAGTAACAGGGTCTCATATGCTCTGTAGTTTAGGATAACACTGCAACACAGCAAATACCTCGATATCCAGGAGAAACATACTCGCAAAATGCGAAGGATACATACACAGAAGAAAAACTCTGTTGTTCTTTGCTTCTATATGACGACCGAGGAGTGTAGATGATGAATGACTAATCGAATGAAAAATGATAATGATACTGAGCCCAAACATCCCACAGCTCTCGAAAATGTGAGAGTAGGAAACTCGACGTGAACGTAGGGGTCAAACTTACATACAGTTCTGGTGTTTTCTTGTCCCTGCAAGAAAAACACGACACTCCATAACAGGGTGCTTTTCCCCATTCAAAATTTCACATACTCTTCCCCTTCCAAGCAATAACTACCTCAACCACCTTTTGGCAGAATAAATGGTTAGGAAGAAAAGACAAGAAAGAGGGTAGTTAACATTTCTAATGGTTTCTCCCCATGACACATGGATTTTCCCCAAACAGGCTCAAGGTTAACATTCCCACCCCCTTATCCTTAGGAAAATCATGCCCCCATCTCATTATCCATTGCATTGACATAGCTGGCCATGGGTTTTCATTATATTGTATATTTACATGATGTTTACAAACATGCTTGAATTAGCACAGAAACCATAGGCATCAACCATGATCGCCTATATACCAAACATCAATCAATGACAGGGCCTTAGCCTTGAGCTCCTTGTCATGATTCGATATAATATTTACATCATATACATTAATGCAATGGGGTCAAAACCAGGGTGTTACATTCCCCTCCCCCTTCAATAGCACTGGCCTCAATGCTTACAAAATTTGAACAAAATGCTACACTGGCATTGCCTCAGTGTTCCACAGACTTGAACAAAAATGGATGTTCCAATTGCATGGAATCCTCTAGCTCCCATGTAGCCTCTTCAGGATCATAGTGCTCCCATTGCACCTTTACCTATCCTATGGCTTGATTCTGGAGCATGGTGACCTTCCTGTCGAGGATGCACATTAGCTTGATTTGAAAATATCCCTCGGTTTCCACCTAAATGACATCCCAATTTACCACGTGGTTAGGGTCATGTATATATTTCTTAAGCAATGAAACATGAAAAACATTATGAGACCTAGTGCTAGCAGGAAATGCAATTCTATATGCAACTAGCCCTATTCTTTCAAAAACTTCAAACGACCCACAATATCTGGGGGATAGTTTGGCACAACTTCCCAGCTTCAAGGAACTCTTTGTTTCCCTCACTATTAGGTAAACATGATCCCCATTGCTTAACTATCTATTCACCCTATGCTTATCAGCATAGCTTTTCTATATGTCATGGACTGCTTTCAGATTCTGCCTGATCTTTACAACCTCTTGCTCCATCTCCTTGAGCAATTCTGGACCAAGCAAAACCCTGTTCACTAGATTAGCCCAAGTCACTGGTGTCCTACACCTTTTTCCATACAAATATTCATACAGACTCATTCCCAAGGATTTTTGTTGTCCATTGTTATAAGCAAAATATACCAAGTCTAGATAATCTTCCCACTTAGTTGGTTTATCCATCACATACATGCAAAGCATGTCTTCAAGCACTTGACTAACTCTCTCTGTTTGTCCATCAGTATGAGGATGGTAAGCAGTGCTGAAGTTCAGCTTTGTACCTAAATCCGTAAACAAACCCTTCCAAAAATTGGAAGTGAACTTGACATCTCTGTCAGAGACTATTGCCTTAGGAAATCCATGCAATTTGAAAATATCCTTCATGAACATCTTTTCAACGTCATCTATCTTATGCGTAGACTTAACCGGTATAAAATGTGCTACCTTCATCAACTTAGGGCCACCATAACCATGATGGAATCATGTTGTCTCCAGGTCATTGGCAGTCCTGTAATAAAATCCATGGAAATAACTTCCCATTTCCATTCTGGAAATGGCAAAGGCTACAACAAACCTGCAGGGTGTTGATGCTCAACCTTTACCTGCTGACATTTCATGCACCTAGAAATGTATTCAGCTATGTCCTTTTTCATCCTTGGCCAAAATTACTTCTTTCTAGCTGTAGAAATTGTCATTTGGTATCCTAGGTGACCAGAGTATGGATCTTGATGGATCTCGTCCATAACAACTCTCCTCAAATATGCTACATTTGGAATTTAGACTCTATTCTTATAAGTAAGAATTCCATCTCCTTCCAACTTATATCCCTCATACCTCTTCTCAAGACTTTGCTGCTGAAATTTGTCCTTAATCTGCACATACATTTCATCTCCAGTAGTATGATTAACAATCTACTGCCTCAAATCTGAGTGGAAAATACTAAGAGATGCCACATGCATTTCATGCATCTTCCTGCTAAGTGCATCAGCTACCTTATTCTCTTTTCCTTTTATGTGCTTGATTTCAAAATCAAACTCACATAAAAACTCAAACCATCTAGCTTTCCTAGCATTTAGAGCAGGTTGATAAAACAAGTACTTTAGACCACAATGGTTTGTCCTTAACTCAAACCTTCTTCCCATCAAGTAATGCCTCCACACCTTGAGAGCATGTACTATGGCTGCAATCTCCAGATCATGAGTGGCACAATTCTTCTCATGATCCTTCAATTTTCTTGACTCGTAACATATGACGTGATTGTCTTGCATGAGGACTCCTCCAAGCTGTTGACCACATGCATCTGCACATACCACAAAATCCTTCTTTGGGTCTGCTACTTTCAAAACCGATGCACTGGTGAGAAGAGTTTTCAACTTCTGGAATCTTTCTTCACACCTCATTGTCCATTCAAACTATATTCCCTTCTTTTGCAAATAAGTAATGGCATGTGAAACCTTGGAGAATCCTTCAATGCATCTCCTATAGTATCCTACAAATCCCATAAAAGATCTTACATCCGTCACATTTCTTGGAGTAGACCAATTCATAATGGATTCTATCTTTTCAGGATCCAGTGATATACCTTCTTCTGATATAATGTGACCCAAGTACTTAATTCTCTCTATAGAAATCAAACTTGCTTAGCTTTACATACAGCTGATGTTCCCGTAGCAATTGCAATGAAAATCTCAAATGCTCTTCATTTTCTTCCTCATTCTTAGAATACACAAGAATGTCATCAAGGAAAACAAGAACAAACTTGTCCAAATACCTGCTGAAGACACTATTCATAAAGCACATAAATGTAGCTGGTGCATTGGTGAGACCAAATGGTACCACTGCAAACTCATAATTCCCATACTTATTCTGAAGGTTGTCCTATGAGTGTATTCATCCTTGATTCTTACCTAATGGTACCTCGACCTCAAGTCAATCTTGTAAAATACCTTTGCTCCTCTTATTTGGTCAAAGAGGTCATCAATCCTAGGAAAAGGGTATTTGTTCTTTACTGTGACTTTGTTCAGTTGTCTATAATCAATACACAACTTGAGTGTACCATATTTCTTCTTTACAAATAGAACTGGTGCTCCCCACGAAGACACACTCGACCTGATATACTTCTTTTCCAGCAGCTCTTGCAGTTGCATCTTCAACTCTAGCATCTCTGGAGTACTCATTCTATAGGGTTTCTTGGACATTGGTGCTACTCCTAGAACAATTTCAATGGTGAAATAAATGTCCCTCTTTGGAGGAATCCCTGGAATCTCATCAGGAAATACATCCCTGAATTCCTGCAACACCTGAAAGTCCTCCAACCTAGGAGTTTCATTCTCTGGTGCCTCCAAAATATGAGTTGCATATAGCTGGCAACCTTTCCTTCTTCAACTGCATTGCTGAAAACCGCCTCATAGAAAGCACTTTTGGAATGCCTATCACAATCCTTGAGTTTAGTTCTCCATCGAGGCACTCAAACGACTTATTGTAACAGTCAAGATTTACTCTATGAGCTTCTAAACAATCGATTCCAATGAGAATATCATAGGAACCAAGGGGTAGAATATTCATATCTACATAAGTGGCCAATCCATTCATCTCTACTGGACACTTTTCTACCACTACACTAACCTTTCTCTTAGTTCCAATAGCTAACTGAACTAACCAGTATTTGCTATGCCTTACTTTCTTAAAAGAACAAATCTCCACTACTCTAGGAGTAATGTAACTGTGAGTAGAACCAGGGTCAATCAAAATAGAAATAGATTGCTTAGTAATCTTACCTGCAACTTCAACCACCATTGACTAGTGATATTCCTGGAGGTCCTCCAGTGCTGCATAAATCCTAGGGATGGACCTTGCCACTTGACCCACTATCTCTTCCTCTTGAAGGTTGTAACTTGTCCTTGCACTCTCATTCTCGAGTGGACAATTCCTACGCAAGTGGGGTCCTCTACATTTCCAACATTGGAGTGGTTCTTTGATATTCTATGGATCTCTTGGCTTTTCTCCTACCACTCTAGTTGGATGCTTCTCAGCTTGTGATGGTTGCTTCTGTTGATTCCTGAAGCTAGAAGGTTTCAAACATTTCTTCCTTTGGTCAAATTTCTAATTCTTCTTGTCCTTCCATGTCTTATGGTAATAAGGTTTCCCTTTTCTTTTCTCATAGCAATACTTAGCCTTCCTTATTGCTTCTTCAATAGTTTTAGGCTCATAAAACTCAATTATGTCTTTGTAAGACTGAGGTAATCCACTCAGGAAATGCTGAATTTTCACTTTTTCATTTCTGATGCACCTGACATATTTCAACAGTTCTAGGAACCTGTTCGCATACTCTTCCATGGTCTGCTATCCCAATATCAGCTGATGGAATTCTTTGATCTTGTCATCATAGTACCTATCAGAGAGATATTTCTTCTTGAAATACTTCTGGAACCGTTTCCACTTAAGTTTCCTTTCACTGATATTCCTAATTTGTTTGAAGTGCTCCCACCAAATGGATGCTCTTCCTTTCAAATTGAATATGGTAACCCTTTCCTTCATGTTCCCCAAATAATCCTGAACTTGGAAGTACTTCTTTATTCCAATAATCCAAGCTTCATCTTCTTATCCAGTCTTCACGTTTCCATCAAACATAGGAGGTTTAGCCTTCTTAAATTCTTCCCGAAAGCGATCTCCATGGGGCCTCTTCCTCTTTTCCTTGCAAGAAGAAGAGCTTGAATACCCACCTGATTCTTCTAAGTTAGATGATCTATTAGAAGTCCTTTGTCTTCTCCTGGTACTGCTCTTACTACCTTCAGGTTTTACTATACCCTATCCAGAGTTCATCTTTCTTTGCAAATCTATCAAACTCTGCAAGATGGCAACATTCAACTGATGCTTCTCTTCTTGAGATTTAATAAAGCTCCTCATAGTAGCTGCAATATCTGGCGGTGTCTCTTGGAATATTCTTCCATTAGAATATATGTCATCATTCCCAACTCAAACATTTTCCCCCATGGCATCTTGTGCACGCTCGTAGCAGTCTCGAGCATCATATCTGTCATGGGTTCTTTGTTGATGTAATTGTAAATTTGAAATGTATTCACTTGTATATATTATGTATTGTACCCCAATGTTTATTCTGGTAAGTGTTTTTAATGTATTTTAGTCATGTCATGCCCCGATGTTCCTATTGGGAGATTCAATAATGTAAACAAGTCATGTAAACTCATTGTGGGTAACCCTCCTATTGTTCAAGGGTTAAATTCCCCACAGTTGTGGGGTCCTAGGGTTATTAGACTATCCTAGAGAAGTTGGCCCTAGGTGAGTTATTGTAAGTCAGGGAAATAGTCCCCACCATTGTGTTAAGGATAACCCTCCTTGTTGGTCGAAGGAAGAAAAGTCCCCACAAGTTGTGGGGCACTAGGGTTATTAGACACTCCTAAGAGGTGTCAGCTATAGTAAGTAATTATTAAGTGAGACCGACATGTTGGAGTGGGCTTCAAGTGAATGAAATAATATAAATAGAGAGTGAGCCTCTCTATTTATCACATGCACACTCACACATTGGGGCGCATGAGTGAAAGAGAAGTTGTTGGGACAAGAGAGAGACTACTGCTGTCGGGAGATCATCTTTATGTTTTCGGGTTTTGATTTTGGTGTTGATTCTATCTCTGAGGAAGTTGTGGGGTTTTCTCCTTTATGGTTTCTCCGAGGAAAATTCTTTGTGTCTCTTGTCTCTTGTGTTTATTGCTGTGCATGTTATTCTCTTAGTTAAAGATCCTAAGATCATAATGCTAGCTTGAATGATAAAAATCTAACAGGGTATCAGAGCTAACCTGAGAAGAATACATTGTGCAGCTATAGAACCTGTGGCTTATTAATTTTTGGGTCTCTCTCCACAATCCATCAGAAAAAGTATGCTAGGCTAACTCTCCATTGAAGGCCACATCTTTCTGTCGAAGAAGAATTCAATTCTGAGCATTTTCAGTTTTCGGTGCGGGAAATTAACGATTTCTACAGAAGAAGAATTTTTGAGTGAGCCTAGAATAGGATTTATCTCCTCATCAAAATATAATTTTAGATACCTGAGTCAATATTTTTGGCTGGGTGAAACTTTGGGAAAGTCAAACCTTAGTTTGACCCCGAGCTGGAAAAACCCTAAAATACTAAAACTGATAGGTTTTGGTATATTCGCTATATATTGGGATTGGAGAAGGATAAAGAGCTGAAACTTTCACAAACCAAAGATAAAATCCATATTTACATGGTATATAAAATTCAGCCTCATATTCGCTATATTCTAATATATATGATCCCTCCAAGTTACGGTTCCATCCTCTTCTAGGATTCATCCCTAAACAGGACACCTAGGGATAGTTGCTATATCTTGGGCTACAAAGGTCCAAATTAAATTTATGAATATGTTCCAGAAATTGCATGGAATATACTTTCGTTGGTCCATGTTTCAGACCCAGAAGATGAAACAGTGACACGTGGAAGTCCGTACAACTTCGTTGTGTTGAACAGTCCTAAAACAGGTCACCTTGGGAAAACGATCATAAGTCCCAATTAGTGAAACCAATTCTACTGAAACCTATGGTTTTGGAACAGGAATGGGTGAGGATACCTCAGTGAAAATTTTCATACATAGAGGAGTAGTAATTTCAAAGATATCATAGAAATAGTATCAAGCATTTATACAGAATAAATTGGTAAACTAAGGATTCCTGTTCCGAGAGCTTCCCTCCACTGTTTTCAGAAACGGAGTACATTGGAAAGCTCAAATTGAAAATATATATATTTCTATCAAATCAAATCTAAAATATTCCAAGTTTTGAAAATTAGGGATTCTCAGACAAAACCCTAGATCAGCCAGCTCCGGAACCAGGACGAACACCTCAAATCGGTAAGATCTAATCTATTGCTATTTTCATTTGAGGTTCTCATTTCAAAGTGATCTATCACATCAGCTTGATTATAAGCTTGGTGAAGTTGAAAACTTCCAAGCATGGAAGTATATGATCTCTCTAAAGAAAATGAATTAGACACCTACATGAGTAGAGAGGTTCTAATTCCAGAGGGAGATGAGGCTCAAAGCCTTACACAAGAAGAACTTTATCAAGGCCAAGAAGATCATTGTTGATTCAATCATAGATCAACTTGTACCACAAGTGTCTTCCCTAAATACATCGAATATGTTTGATTCCTTGACCGATCTATTTGAAGGGAAGAACATAAATCCATATATGACCTTAAGAAACCAGTTGAAGAATGTGAAGATCTAGAATGCAGAAACCATACAGTCATACTTTACGAGGGTCTCCCAAATCAAAGAACAACTTGAAGCGATAGAAGAAGAAGTGGAGATTTCCATAAGGAAGTGATTAATTTCAATAGACTCTAGGAAGAAGAAGCTTGGCTCATAATAAGAGAAGAGAAGATGGGAGTAACTGAAGATCAAGCTCTCACCATCCAAAGAAGATACCTCAAACGATGAGGATAATGAAGATCTCAACTCTTGAAGAACCTCTTATCCATCTTAGCATTTGGATAAGAACGGACGCTCTTATGAATGAAGAATATGATGAAGCCTGCGGCTCAATAAGGAGTCTACCCACGAAAAAAATAAAGAGAAGTATTCAATTGTCATTTCATGATATTGTTTTGTTATGCATTTGTTTATATTCAGTTGATGTATTATGCATGATAGAATGTTTGCATTAATGCAATCATACTACTAATACGCATGTGATGGGTAAGTAGCTCATGGTGCTATACAACTCTGCATTGCTACTTATCTAGAATGAAACCTCTTTCCTAACATATTGGATTAGTGCACAATCTCCATGTTGTCCTGGTAGAGATGGAAGGAATCTAGAAAGTTTTTGTGAGATATGGATGAATGTTGTATTGGCTAAAATAGTTGCATGATCATATATTTATGCATAAGAATTTGCCATTATGAATATCCCTTATGAAATGTTTCTAACCATCCAAATGCATTTGACTTGTAGGAAAGATCACATACATAATAACCTACAAGCAAAGAAGGATGAGACTTGTTCCGAAGAACAAGTGATGACAATTCAAGATGAAGAATAATATGACGAATGCAGCAACATCATTGATGCAGAACCTTCAAGCTATGAAGAAGTAACCAAGAAGAAAGGGAATACCAGTTCAAGAAGAATGATGTCTAGGATGCAGTATTGATATGTGAAGGGAAGTTCGTAGTTCCATCATGCATTAGATGGAAACATCATGGAATACAAGGTAAGATTCATAGCACGAGGCTTCTCATGAAAAGAAGGCATAAAATATGAAGAGACATTTGTAGCCACTAGAAGTGAAGTCACATGACAGGAAGAATCATGTGTGCAAATGAAAGAAGGCCTTGTATGAGCTCAGAAGACACCCATGGGATAACACATACATGAGGAGCTTGATGAAGATCTGAACCTTTTCTACAAGGTTGATAAAGGATGACAAGCTCACATATGGGTGTGAGAAGAATGTTTTCAAAGATAGAGGATCTTGGTATCCAGTGACCCTATATGGATACATAAAATATTAGTAACAGAGGAAGCTACTTGTCACTCCAGTACAGAATGTTTCAGTGCATAAAGTATGGAAGATAGAGAGAGTATGATGCTTTAGAGGGAGTGACTACAGAAGACCTAGAAGTTAGACATGGTACGACAGGATGGATATATTACTGATGATTCTAGGATTTACTAAGAGTAAAGTGGATTCCAACCTTTGCTTCAAGGTTGAAGGAGAAAGACCAGTGATGCTCCTGTTATGTGTCGATGCACTATTTTCTAGGCATGGAGGTGTGGCAGAATGCATATGGATTCTTCCTCGGACAAGGGAAGTATGCAGTAGAGATCTTGAAGAGGTTCAAGATGATGGACTGCAAGGCCATGACCACATCTATGGCATCGAACATGAAGCTATTGAGTGATACTTCATCAGAGACGGTTGATGCCACGATGTATCGTCAGATGATTTGTTTCTTTATGTACCTGATAGATATGAGACTATATATTTTCTTTGTTGTGAACACATTAAGACATGTTCACTTGATGGTTGCAAAGCATGCAGTGAGGTACCTAAAGGGTATAGTTGATTATGGGCTCAAGTATGAGGTGGATCAGAAGATTAAACTAGAAGGTTATGTTGGTTCATATTGGGTAAGTAGTACCATCGATAGGAAGAGCACTTCAGGGTGTTGCTTCAGTATGGGATTAGGACTGATCTCTTGGTTTAGCAGAAAGAAATCCTGTGTGACACTAAGTATAGCTGAAGCAAAGTATGTCGTAGCTTGTTCAGGTAGCTGTGAGGTAGCATGGATGAGGAAGCTACTGTCTGATTTGTTTGATCTCTAGTTGGATGCTACTTGTATAAATTGTGACAACTAGAGTTATGTGAAGTTATCGGAGAACCCAGTGTTCCATGACAAGTCGAAGCATATCAATATCAAGTATCACTATCTCAGGGATATGGTGTAGAGAGGAGCAGTGAAGCTCCAGTATGTTGTGATGGACGAACAGATAGCTGATGTGTTGACAAAGCCATTGCCCAGAGTGAAGTTTGAATACTTCATGGAGAAGCTTGGTGTTCTCCAAATCGAGGTTCCTTCCGAAGGGAAGTGATGAGTCCGTGAGCCATTCTGACATGGTGAGAGGATTGGTTCCTACCATGGTTAGATGTAAGGGCTAATCCATTCTGTTATGGTGAGATGATTGGTTCCTTCCATGTCAGATATTAGTGCCGAGCCATTCTGATGTTACTGTAGGATTGGTTCCTACATGATTAGATATAAGTGCTAAATGTCATTCTTAGAATGGAGGCACCTGGTCAGTTACTAGGAACACTAATCCCGGGGTTGAGAGCCATTCTGATATGACTGTGAGATGTGTTCTCACATGATCAGATATAAGTACAGGGTCATTTTGATGTGATTGAGGGATATGTTCCCACTTGATCAGATATAAGGGTTGTTGCCATTTTGTCATGGTGAGAGGATTGGTTCCTTCCATGTCAGATGTGAGTGATGAGCCATTCTGATGTGACTATAAGATTGGTTCCTACATGATTAGATATAAGGGATATTTCCATTCTCTTAATGGATGCACTTGGTATGTTACCAAGAACCCTTAGTCTAGGACTAAGAGCCATTCTGATGTGACTGTGGGATTGGTTCCCACATGATCAGATGTAAGTGCAGAGCCTTTCCACAGATGATAATAGGTGTGTCCTATCATGCTGGTGGATGTGAGTGATGACCTTTCCACAGATGATAGTAGGTGTGTCCTATCATGCTGGTGGATGTGAGTGCTGAACCTTTTCACAGATGGTAGTAGGTGTGTCCTACCATGCTGGTGATTGTAAGTGTTGTGCCTTTCCACAGATGGTAGTAGGTGTGTCCTATCATGTTGGTGGATGTGAGTGATGTGCCTTTCCACAGATGGTAGTAGGTGTTTCCTACCATGCTGGTGGATGTAAGTGCTGAGCATTTCCACATATGATAGTAGGTGTGTCCTATCATGCTGGTGGATGTGAGTGTTGTGCCGATTCACAGATGATAGTAGGTGTGTCCTATCATGCTGGTCAATGTAAGTACTGGGCCTTTCTAACAGGGTTGTGGGATGTGTTCCCGGATGGTCATATGTGAGTGCTGGGTGTGCCTTTCTGACATGGTGTTGGATGTGTTCCTCTCATGGTCAGATGTAAGTGCTAGGCGATACATTCTAACTTAGGGTCAGATATAAGCATTGAAGAAGACCTACATGGAGGCTAGGCCTACAACTAGCATGAAAAGGGGCTGGCTCTGTAGAACTTCCCGTGACAAGAATAATCATGAGATAGCACCCATGATGATGATCCAGTGATGATGATCCAGCAGTATGATCTAGATACAGTGATGATCTAGATCCAGTGGTTATGATCTAGCAGTGATGATCTAGATCCAGTGATGATCCAAAACCAGTGATTATAATCCAAATCAAGTGATGATTCTAAGATCTAGATGAAGATGACGAGAACTCAATGATGATCCATATGATACAAAGAAGAAAACTTGTGTTGATAAATTGTGTCAAGAGAATACCTTCCTAGTTAAGAGGGAGTGTTGATGTAATTGTAACTTCAGAATGTATTCACTTGTATATCTTATGTATTATACCCCGATGTTTATTCCGGGAAGTGCCTGTAATGTATTTGATTCATATCATGCCCCGATGTTCCTATAGGGAGATTCAATAATGTAAACAAGTCATGTAAGTCATTGTGGGTAACCCTCCTATTGTTCAAGGGTTAAATCCCCCACAGTTGTGGGGCCCTAGGGTTATTAGACTATCCTAGAGAAGTCGGCCCTAGGTGAGTTATTGTAAGTCGGGGAAATAGTCCCTACCATTGTGTTAAGGATAACTCTCCTTGTTGGTCGGAGGAGGAAAAGTTCCCACAAGTTGTGGTGCACTAGGGTTATTAGACACTCTTAAGAGGTGTCAGCTATAGTAATTAATTGTTAAGTGAGGCCGAAATGTTGGAGTGGGATTTAAGTGAACGAAAGAATATAAATAGAGAGTGAGCCTCTCTATTTATCACACACACACACACTCATTGCGGCGCATGAGTGAAAGAGAAGTTGTTGGGACAATAGAGAGATTACTGCTATCAGGAGATCATCTTTATGTTTTCGGGTTTTGCTTTTGGTGCTGATTCTATCTCTGAGGAAGTTGCGGGGTTTTCTTTTTTATGGTTTCCCGAAGGAAAATTCTTTGTGTCTCTTGTCTCTTGTGTTTATTGTTGTGCATGTTATTCTCTCAGTTAAAGATCCTAAGATCATAATGCTAGATTGAATGATAAAAATATAACATTCTCATGGCTGAACCACCACTTACTTTTCCAAAATATACTATGAATCTGCCAACATGTTATCAACACCATTTGTTAGAAAGACAGTAATTAAAAATCAAAAGCATTTACTTACTGTCACCTGGCCTATCTAGGCCGAATGCTGTCACCGATAGCTTGGATAACAAACTGTAGTGTACTACAAGTTGACATTAGAGGGTATTCTTGACTGATTCTCGGCTGATCTAGGCCCAATGCTGCAGCCAACAGCTCTGATACCACAATGTCATGTACACATACCCCATCATTATGCAGAATTAAAATTTTCATCGAGAACTTGCATTGTTCATCGAAACACAAGGCATGGTTGTGAACCACATCTCGACAATTACAATACTGTCACACTCCCTCCTATATTCGATAGATCAGTTCCACAATCTACAAGGAAAAATATCAGAGGAGATCAAACGGCAGAGAAGAAAACATGACGGAATCAACGATTGAAAATGATCCCATAGACCAGATCTAAATCAATAATTCATAATTTGCCTGCAAAAATCAATGGTGTGGAAATCCTGAGATGCGGGGTCAGAAGTTACACAAAATTTCAAACTCACTTCCCTCAGCCCGCATCCTGCATCTTGCATGAAAAACAGATCAATGACGGATAATCATCCCGCGATGATTGATGGTGTGGAAACTTAACATGTGGGATTGTAGATATGGAAATCACAACACCATGATCTTGCATCCCACAAGTTGCAGATGGAAAATATGCATAAACCAAAATCTATGAAACGACGTTTTGCATCCTGCATCCCGCAAGTTGCGGAAGGAAAATCTGCGGAAACCAAAATCTGCGAAACGACATTCTGCATCCCACATCTCGCAAAATCCTTAATCCCGCAAACTGCGCAAATGAGGATTCCTAGCAGAAAACTCAACTTTTCAACTGAATTCCTGGATCGATCTGATCATCTAGGCCATTACCAAGCTGGCCAATCTTCCCTACAACTTAGTAAAATGATTTGAAGGAAAAAAATACATCGATGCCTATAATTGCAGTTATTTAGGAAACAAAGCATAACTCAACATAGCAACATGTTCATCACATTCCATCAAGCAAATACAATGCAAGCATTACAGTTACTGAGAATTATGTGGAAAAGAACACTTATATTTGAACATAACTTGTCCTGCAACCAGCTACATCGCTGCAACATTCCTCCCAACCATAGGGCAGTGTGCTCCTTAGTCTCTCAACAACACTGCCACCCCCGAGCTGGGAATGATTTCTTCCAGGAATAAGGAAACACTAGCAGACTCACACATAGACAAGTTGCAACAACGCTCAACCAATCCAACACAGTTGGGTTTATTAGGATGTATGGGGAAACATCCCAACAGATGGGTTTCACAGGCCACTCTGCCAAGCCATCTCACAGTTGGGTTTCACATACTGTTCACAGTCAAACCAACATTCACCTTTAAGGACTAGTCAAGCCAACATATGGGTTTATCAGAATGTTCATGGTCAAGCCATATCACTAATGGGTTTATCAGGCTACCTATCCAAGCTTTCATTAGCATTTGGGTTTATCAGACTGTCCAGCCAAAGGTTACTTACTAGGTCAAGCACAACAAGACATAGCCAATCCAACAGATGGGTTTATCAGGCCTCTAAGGCAATGGGTAGGAAGAACTACTAAGCTAGTGAGCTCATCTATAGAGCTAAGAACACCTTCACAAGACCTATATGGCTGGGATTCCCTACTGCCTACACACCCAACACAAGGAAGTGTCCCCTTCTTTGATCCACAGTCTTTCGGGCTACCCCTTCCCTTTCGGTGCTCTTCAGGATGTGCATAGCAGGTTTCCCAGCTACTCTTATCTTATTGTGAGTCTCCACACTAGGTTTATCAAGCACATTCTACATCTCTCCCATTCCTAAGTCTTATACATAGCTCAGACCTGAACTAGGGTGCACAACAAAACAACCACAGGGAGACTCTACAACATAGGTTTACTATGAACATGAGTAATAGGGTCTCATACGCTCTGTAGTTTAGGAAAAATCTGCAACACAACAAATACCACGATATCCAGGAAAAACATACTCGTAGAACACGAAGGATACATATGCAGAAGAAAAACTATGTTGTTCCCCACTTCTACATAGCGAACGGTGAGTGTAGATGATGAATGACTGATCAAATGAAAAATAATAATGATACTGAGCCCAAACATCCTACATCTCTCAAAAACCTGAGAGTAGGAAAATCGATGTGAACACAGGTGTCAAACTGACATACGGTTCTATTTTTCTCTTGTCCCAGCAAGTAAAACATGACACTCAAGAAATGGATGCTCTGCCCCATTTGAAATTTCCCATAATCTTCCCCTTCCAAGCAATAAATACCTCAACCACCTTCTGGCAGAATAAATGGTTAGGAGGAAAAGACAAGAAAGAGGGTAGTTGACAGTTCTGATGGGTTCTCCCCATGACACATGGATTTTCCCCAAATAGGCTCAAGGTTAACATTCCCACCCCCTTATCCTTAGGAAAATCATGCCCCCATCTCATTATCCATTGCATTGACATAGTTGGAAGTGGGTTTTCATTATATTGTATAGTTACATGATGTTTACAAACATGCTTGACTTAGCACAGAAACCATAGGCATCAACCATGATCGCTTATATACCAAACATCAATCAATGACAAGGCCTTGGCCTTGAGCTCCTTGTCATGATTCGATATAATATTTACATCATATACATTAATGCACTGGGGTCAAAATGAGGGTGTTACATGTATGTCATGGACAACCCCACCAAGTGGGAAGATTACTTGTATCTTGAAGAGTTTGCATATAAAAACGGATACCAGACTTCCTCCAATGTAACATCCTCGACCCTCTGACTGGCGAAGAGGACGCTCCTAGCACCAAACATACGGGCAAACAGCCCCATGAACATGAAAAGGCATATAATGCTGAAATGAAAAGCTTAAACATAATACATACTAATATGGATAATCCCTCATACACATAGCGGAAGCAAACATACATTCATTCAAGCATGCCACATGTTCATCATATTCATTAATAAATAAATATAGTTGCAGAAGTAAAATGGACAAGAATACTCATCTGATAAGAACTCATCCCACAACCAGCTACGTCGCTGTAACATTCCACCCAACCATAGGTCAGCATGCTCATCAATCTCTCAGCAACACTACCACCCCCGAGCTGGGCATGATTCCTCAAGGAATAAGGGTCAAAGCAGGCTTACACATAGCCAAGGTACGCCAATCAACCAAGCCCACATAGTAGGGTTTATCAGGCTGTCAAGGAGCTAGGAAAGGATAAATGCCAAGCTGGTGGCCTCAACACTAGTTTTCCCAAGCATACCTAGCCTCTAATCCTACTCTCAACAATCCAAATACCAACCACTGCATGCCGCAGTAAAACAACCCATTCACAACTCTGTGAAGATGTTGAGGACAACAGGGTGATAACCCCAAACAAAAAGGTGAACACAGTTCAAGTCCACAAGACAACTCAGAGTTTCTCTTGGCCCTAGCGTGGCCAAAACAACTCAGTAGCAACCCAAAAAGTACTTGCATACACAGTAACCCAAAACCAGGGTACATCAACAACCACAAACTCACAATGAAACAATGGAAACATTACGCAGTCCAAAATTGGGAAAGAATCCAAACTCCCAGCATGGACAAATGAAAACTCAGCCAACCAACAACCACGAGCCCACAGCACACACAATCCCCAATGTAATGGCTGGAGAGCTTACATAGGTAGAAAAGGGGAAAGAACAGACTCTCAACCTGTGCACAAGGGAAAAGGACATAACCCAAGCAAAACATGGAAGAAAACATAGGCAGCAATGATGCAAACAAGGATCCTCCCTCAACAATGAAACCATGGCATGCTTTCATAGCAACCACCATTCAGTGAAAGAACCACAGCCAGGATTCCACGGTGAAGTGACTGGACACTACACCATTCAGACCTAACCAACAACGCTGGAGATCAATGGTCCTTTCTTAGCAAGGAACCCCAGCACATTTTCACCATCGGCAAGGGTGGATTAAACACAAGCCCTCAACATGAACAGGAGGGAAATAATACACAGAGAAAACCCCCATAAAAAGGGGAAACATAGCAGTCTACAGCTCATGATCCACCATGAAGGATGGAAAACAATACACAGCTCAATAATGCCAAAGGGAAACCGGTTCTCTGCGTGAATGGAAGGAACACCACCATAGACCGATAACAACATGAGAGAGGGAAAACAAACCCCCTAAACAAGAAATCACACCCCTTCTTAACTCAGCTCTGCGTGAGGAAGATGAACCGAACCCCTGCACCTCCCTGCGTGAGAGTGAACCCCAATGGCCAAGAGAGCGGTGTAGTGATGGTTCCCTTACCCACGTGAAGGTGGAGAGAGAACCGGTGGAGTGAGCATGTGACAAAGACTGACAGTCCTACCACCCTCCACTTCCAGTAGTAACTACCTCAACAACTTAGCAAAACATTAAAAATGTGGTTGGATGAGACAAGGGAAGGTGAGAAAAACAGACAGGGTGATGACACGTAGCTTTTTCCCCAATGACTCAAGGTTCATCATTGCCCCCCCCCTTATCCTTTGGAATCATGCCCTTTTCATTCAACATTGCACCATCGTAGCTGGCTGTAGGTTTAATTAAATTGATGTGCGGATTTACATGATGCCCAAATTATAGTGTGCCAGATAGATGATATACCATCGGCAATGATCCCTCTTGCCAAAACATACACAACCAAATCGATGGTGGGATTTTGCCTTTAGCTCCACACCACGATTAATTACAAAATATACATCATGTATCTCTTAATGCAAACGGGGTCAAAACCAGGGTATTACAATCCCCTCCCCCTTGGAATAACACCGTCCTAGGTGTTCCAATACATAGGAATACATATACAATTTGCACATCAAAATTTCAAAATTTTGCAAACCTATCCCATGTTCAATTATTTAATTTGAATGTTCAGGACCAAGCCCCCTGGCTTCCCAAAACCTCTCTTGCTGGTTCTCAGCTCTTGGCTTATCCCAAAGCCTAGGAACTTTGTGGCTGCTGCCCTCTTCGTGTTCCCTCGTGGGACAGTACTGGCGTAAATGATGTCCTTCGCATTCCCAACATTTCACTGGTACTTCATCTTTACCTACTACATTTCCTTTGAGTCTTCATGCCTGGACCGTTTCTCAACGGATCGCTTGGATGAATGTCCCATCATTGATCCATCTTCCTTTCCTTTTCCGATTGCTCCCAGAAGGCTTTTCACCTCCCTTTGCAAACAAATAGAGTCTTGAAAAATATGGTGGTTCATTTCATTCTGCCTTTTCTGTATCTTGAGCATCTCTCCAAGATTCTCTTGGGTTCTGGCAATCATTTGAGGGAGACTTCTAGCCAAGTCCAGTAACTTTTGGTCTACTTCCATGATCAATGTGCACCACTGTATTTCACCTTTCTCACCTGTGAAATGCATCATTGAAATTTTGTTAGACCAAGCATAATATAGGCATAAATATCAGTCATTTAATTGCCCAATTGGCATGACAATCCAAGTCTTATCAAGGAGACTTTCATATTTTTCATGCCTTTCCAACAGGCACATGAGCTCATTCATGTCCATTCTTGGGTAGGGAATTAACCATTCCAGCATTCACAATTTACTTTAAGCAAATACACACATTCTATTTTCAGTCATACATGCATTCAACAACCTTTTGTTTTCACAATGCATAAACATATATATATACATATATATATATATAATCAAAAGGAAAGAGAGAGTAGCAAGAGTTTTTCCCCTCTTTGTTTTGTTCCATCCTGGAACCCACACCACCACTGTGGCTTTTCATGCTCTCATCTTTTTTCACTTCACCGTGAATGGTGGACCAATCCCTCTTCATCATGACACTTAGTGTCTCTGGTCTATTTAAGACCTCTTAACCATGGAGCCTCCCCACATGTTTTGTCTCGACTGCTAGGACCTTCACAGTCTTACTAGCACCTTTTTCATTACCGCTCATTCTGAGCTCTTTAGGACAGTCACATGTCCACATGCACCCCTAGGATGCTCTCATAGCCCTCTCTCCTAGCGATACCTATATTCAAACATTGAATAGATTCACATGTTTAGTTTATTCTCATTGGTTTTATCTCTAGAACAAGAGCTTAAAACATCATAACCAAATCATATACACATGTATATTCATAAGCAATATATTGCAAAATAATCCAATAAATATCTATATTGCGCGTTTCCTCGTCGGTCCACAAGATCCTGCTTCACTTTGCAAGCCTTGAGATCACCTATGGACTTGGATGTTAGGTCAGCATGCAGGATTCTTCACAACATCCTTTATATATATATATATATATATATATCAAGCACAGTCAAGCCAACCCTCGTTGGGCTTATCAGGCCATCAACAACAACACATGCCCTTATATAAATCATAACGACCATTTCTAGGTCAAGGATCTACTATGGATCTCTAGGCATATAACATCCCTATTTCAGCAACACCTTCACAACATCTCATCAAATCCCCACAATCCCCATAACATCCTTTTATACACCTCAACCCTTCCACCACAACCCCTCACAACAACTGTTTACCTTTTCTCTTTAGTGTGCAACACCAAACTACATCTGTTTAGCCTGACAACACAAGCAATATAAGCAAACTCATCAGCGTTATTGCTCTAAAACTGTAATCATTTTTCACACCATTCACTATCAAGTATTGAGACACTGGGAGTGCGTCCACTTCCTGAGGTGTAATCAATATTGAAAATCCTTTCATGATCCGACATCGGAAAAGTGTGCACCCTTGTTCGGTGTGTATCATGTAGGCCCTATTCATACTCAAGCAATTGGTCCAAATGGAAATAAAATCAAAACATGTTCTGCATATTGAATTTAAAAATTTGACATGCATATCTTTAGCTAGGGTTACATAAAACTTATCCATTTTCCGAGGCATTATCCCTTCATTAAGGAGGAATGGGGGCTCCCTTCTCTGAGTTGACAGTCCCTCGGTTTGCCATCCCAATTCTTCTTTACATTTCATATCCAAACATGTCTTACTGACATAACCCATACCATCTCACTCATGTTGTTTACCAAACATGTAGTGCAGATGCGACATTTCCAAAATGTCCAATGGAGCTTCACCCGAAACCCATTTCCAAGATAAGGGAAAACCTTCCCATGAAGTTTGGCTCCTACAGGCCATCGATGACCCATGATCTTCCTGCAGTGTGCACCCCTAGCACATTCATCAAGTAGCCAAATAGTTGATCATTATCTGATAACACAATCCAATTTTGATTGTTCCATAACCAAGCAATGACATTAGCAATTAAATTCAATGAGAATTTGCAACTTTGTTTACTACAGAAATTGATTTGCTTGGCAATGAGTTGATCCTCATTTGTGGGTCTCTTGTAAGTAGCACTACTATGGCCATTATAATTTTATGCTTGCTAGCATAACATGAATACCCACTTACAATGCGTCTTCTTGACACAGTCTTATGCAAGCCAAAAGGGATTAGTAGTTGTCAGCAATTTCTTAAATCCAAAATTCACAAAATTAAATTTACAAATCATTATGCATACAAACTATTATCACATCCATGGGACTCTTCTCATGAGGTTTGGCTCTTTCACATGATAGATTCCGACCTTTGTCATAGTATTACCCACTTTGCCATGTCCCAAACAATCTACCTGAAACCTGAACCTCAGTCAACCAAACACTTAGTAAGTCTTGATGCCTATAACTTTTTCCATTGCTGCAACAATCACTGAAGCATTTTCAGAATTTATAAAATTCAAACATTTCCAGGTCTTAACCACATCAATATTACCCAAAAATTATTTACTTCATGCAATCATTATCATACTTTAAATTATAGGGTACATTCACATCATTCATTTAATTTAAATGAAATGTTTATATACTCCTTACTTCACAAGCATATCATTGCACCACCTTGCTCTTCCATAGAGCATTTCTGGTAGCCAATTATCTTGACTACCCTCTTCATGCACTTATTATCCTGCATTCATAACAGCTCTTGAAATGGTTCCGGAATTGTCATCAACTCATCATTTTAGCCATTAGTTATTCATATTTATCTCAATGCATTCATGCAATGCATCACAACATTTGCACCTATACTTATGCAATCAGTTACTCACACCCTTCATATGCATCCATTCAATGCATAACTACAAGATTCCTAAAATATTTTAATGCATATCCATTCAATGCTACCTTGCATTGATTTAGGAATACTATGCATTCAACATACCATGCATGGCCTAACCATTACTACTTCATATAGGATGCATTACTATAATCAAGATCATCATATACAGGCATGACACATTTCTATATGAATGTAGTATAACATTCAAATATCCACATGGTATGAGGTCTCTTACCTTTGGCACTCCATGGAATTGTGTTGTAATCTCACAGATCACATAAGGTTACCAATAATACATACAAAAATATACAGAAATATACACAGATACAAGAGACAAGAACAGATAGGGTAAATAGATTATATTATTCTCAATAAGTCGTACAAATCCAAGAACTGAACTGAGTTCTTGTGAGGCTCAACATCCTAATATATACAGGTTACAAACAGTTACAATCATAACTACCTGTCGGTTCACCGAACCGACACGACTATTAGTTAACAGACTCTAATCACTGTGTTTACTCAGCCGACCGACTTAGTCGGTTGATCGACTAAGTCGGTCCCTCGACTTAGTCGGCTGATCGACTAAGTCGGTCTTCGTTCAAGTCGACTTATGTCGACTTTCTCCTTCTACAACTCCCCCACAAACAAAACATTTCTTCGTCCCGAAGAAAGAGGGAGGTACCAAAATTGAAATCTTATCGAACCCTTCAGACTTGCTCCGGGTGAGGACTATGTAGTCGGATGGTCAGTCGTCTCTGAACGCACACTTCGACGATGGCTGGAGCTGTGATGGCCAATTGATGTTGAAAGTCGGTCCAGCTCTATAATTCCTTCTCGATATCGATGGTCAAGGTAGTGAGACTTGACAGGATCGACATCTTTTCAGACATGGATTTTTCTGCTATGTTTTCCATGGTCGGGCCCAAGACTTGATTTTGTTCGTCTGCAGCCTGGAGGAGTCGCTTTATGTGGGGGCAGAGGTTGTCAACTTTCTCTAGGTTAGGTAGAGCCTGTTGAACCCACTGATGGGCCTCACGCTCTAATTTCTGCAGCTTGTTGGTTTCCATGACAATCTGCTCTTCGACGGTCTGCCTTAGTTCAGCTTCTGTAGACTTCCGAGCTTCTAGAGCTTGGATGCCTTGTCTGGTTTGTCTTGTCTGCTGGTATACCTGTCCATAGTGTGTCGACCAATCTCTAAGTACTTCCTCAGTGACAATAGATTCCTCCATATGGTCCTGTAATACCTTGTATGCTTCTGAAAATGCAGTGTGTTGGGCCAACAACAGTCGGGCAGTTTCTTCTTGCTGTTATGCTTTGGTCTCTTGGAGGTGTGTCTGGATGGTCGATACCATCCCTTCAAATATCTGATATGCCCTCTCCAAAGTTCGATCTGTGGCTACTTCGACAGGGCCTGGAACAATGGATTGAGCAAGAGACCTGCATTTGTCGAGGAACTCGACTTCTTCTGTCTCCTTATCCTTGAGTTGTTTCCTTAGTCTGGTCGTCCTCCTCTTCGACTCTTTTGCTAGGGTGTTGAGTAATTGGCCAACCTCTGAGTCGGTCAATGAGCTTGCATCTTTTAAACTTATCCGTAGCCTGGATGATTGATGCTGGTCTGTCTGTTTCTCTTGTTTGTCAGCATCCTGCTCCTGAGTACCTGCAGTAGTAGAGGCCGGTTCTGTGGTCTTCTGTTGCTGTTCTGTTGGTTTGTCTTGAGGGCTTGCAGAAGTGGAAGGTGGAACAGAAGTCGAAGGTGCTTGTGTCTGAAAGGGTGGTTCAGTGGTCAGGGTCTTTTGTGTTTGGGGAGGTGGTATGTCCACCTCCGGCTGTGATGATGATGGTCGGTTCGGTTGTGAATCAGGCGGAGGTGGAGGTGGTGGAGGTGATGGTGGTGAAGGTGGGGATGGTGGGTTTCCTGATCCTGGTGGTGAAGGGGAAGAATTGTGTTCGGAAGACATAATGTCTTCTTGCGGTCGGTAGTCAGTGAAGGTCTGTTCTTGCCCTGCTATGTCGCCACCATCATGGACCCTTGTAAATACTGTTGTTTGGTGGGCATATGTCTTTTTTCTTGCTTTGATTGGTGATGTTGTCCGTATGGTTTGTGCCGACTGGAAGAGCGCAGGTAGCGTCTGAAAGAAGGCTTTGAGTTCAGCGTCTGTGCTGGCCCTGGCCCTGAGTGTCTCCAGGATGACTTGTTCATATACTTCTGGGGAAACGTTGGCCTGCTGCACCGGTGCTTGCTCCTCGACTATGGTGGTCGGGGATGGAGGGGGAGGGGTCGACACAAGGTCGACTATATGTTTAGGTGTCGACTAAGTTTTGGCTTTCTTGGGCCGACCCTCCGGAGCTCCTGCATCAATAAAACATTGAAACTGAGTTTCAACAGTTACCTTATTAGCCCGGGCATCTTCGACAATGTCGAGTGCTGAGGCTACCAGTTCCTCTTCGTCGTCGGTGGAATCAGCAAGGACAAGCTTACGCTTACCCTTACCTTGTTGTCTTTTCTGTAGCTTGATCTTCCTTCGGGCTACGGCTATCTCTTTTGCCAGCTTTTTGATAATGCTCCGAGATACAGCATATTCAGGGTTGTCTTCCTCGACTTCCCCTGTTGGGGTCTGAGCTGGGTCGACAGTCTGTGTAGCCGGAGGAGCTGTTTGTTGTACTGGTTGTTGTGCTGGTGGTGGTGTCTGATGTTTCTCTGTCGGGGGGTCCACTACTGGTGCAGTCGGATGCTTTACGGTCAAGTGCACCCGACTAGTGGTCACAGGCAGTGTATCTTCTGTCACAAAAGTGCTAATGTACAAGTTTAGTTCATAATCCTCTTCCTTCTCTTGGTCGGTAAGAGGTTCGACTATAGAGAAGTTGACCTGTTTGGCAGCTTCCGGTATTGGTATCTTTGTGCTTGCCTGTCGACTTAGCTCCCGAAAGATCTGTTCGACTGTTGGGTAGTAGTTGAGGTCTTTTGCTTTGGGGTCTTGTCCTCTCATATACCATACTGACGTATGGTCGAGAGCTAATTGGATGTGAGACTAAGCTGGGAGGTTTCGTCGGATGATCTGTGGCACCCTCCACCTCGTCGTTCAGACTTTTAGCTGCTGGAACCAAGTCTCTAAAAAAACTTTGCCTTGTGCCAGCTCATGCAGGGTTCCTTTCTGTGAAAAGGGTTTGAACCTATGCATTTCGAACCTTGTGGGCTCCCGGAAGACTGCACTGCCTTCCGGACAGATATGGTACATAACAATCCAAATGATTAAAGAGGGAAATTTTATAATACCTCCTGTCTCCTGGCAGCGTTCGCATATGGTCTTGACTAGGTCTGCGACATAGTCTCCCCATTTGTAAAGACGTCCGTTTGTTGCAATTGTGTCGACCGCCTCCAACATGTCCAGTTTTAGGTCACTGCTCCGACCAGCCAAGGTAAGGGTGACGGCTATGATTTTAGCCACAATTTGTGGCGTTCTTGTCGTGATCTGTCCTATCACCAGTCCCTTTGAGTTTTTTCCAGTCGGTGTGCCTATGAGTTCTTTGACGAGGCCTTCTTTAATTCCAATTGGTACAGGGTCGCCCCTGTTCGATAGACCTGTAAGCGCCGAAATAACATCCCCAGTGATGTCAATCGGTTGGTCGAAATAGAATCGGCCGTTGTGGTAACGACTGATAATAAACTTAACCGCTGCCTCCTTCGTCCCACCGAAGCTTGCCATCAGTGGTGCGTTGGGGTACTAGAGGATGGAGCTATTTCGGATTTTCTCAGCAGCCTAGGTCATTTTACTATCGACAAAGGCCCACTCTTGGATTTCTGCCCAGAGTTTTTGGAAAGGACCCTCCTGGACTTTGGCATTTTGGATATGTTTCAATCTTTGGACCAAGGGTGTGTCCTCTACCTGTAACTCTTTTTCCTTGGCCGCGGCGCGGGTAAGTTTGGGTGCCATGATATCAGACTGGTCAGACTGGTAATAGGGTTCGTGGGATTTAGTCGATGGGGAATGCGAGTGGTTTGTGTGTAAGGGGTGAGGTGAATGAACCTTGGGCAGTCCATTATTTATAGGCGCGGGTGGGGTAGAGTGTCGAACTGGGTGAATTAATGGCGGACTTGACAGTCCAACTGCAACACTTGAGTGCGATTTCGTGAATCTGGGGTGGGGCTCGAGACCATTAATGTGGGATGGGACGCTCCAGGTCGACGGTCGGTGTCGATGGTGAGAACGGTCGACATGGTCGGTCGATGAAGATGGTTGATGGAAATGAAGTCGGTTGTCGAAGGGGTCAGTGGCGGTCATGATGGTTGTTTTTATGAGTGTATTGTGTTGATTTGTGGACTATTTCTAACTTTTTATGCAGTTTTTGGTGTCAGTTAATACCGTTATATGATTTTATTTTTTATTTTTTTATTTTTTTTTAGGCCCTGTACCGTTTAAGTCGGGCTCCATTGACAAGCTTCCGAAATACTTGACCCTGCAATGTTTTTAGTCGGACTGAACCGTTGGGGTTTATTTCTTCGATGACATAGGGTCCCATCCATTCTGTGTGTAATTTCTTCGGCTTTCCTTTTACTCAACTGTTATATAGTAGGGCAAGGTTACCAACTGACAGATTTTTGTTTCTGATATTACGGTCGTGCCAAGCTTTTTGCTGTTGTTTTTGTATTTCATGGTGTTGGATGGCCATAAGTCTATGTTCTTCCAATTTATTAAGTTGATGTAGCCGATATTTCCTGGCCTGTTCGACGTCGACATGTAGGATCTGTGCAATGATAGGTGCGTGTTGTCTGAAGTGCAGAGGTATGACTGCTTCTTGTCCATATACCAGTCGAAATGGGGTTTGATCAGTCAACCGTTTGTAGGCTGTCCTGTATGCCCATAAAACTGCAGGAATCTTCTCATCCCAGTCATCTTTGTCAGCACTACATATTTTAGTCAGTCCTTTTGTCAGTGTTTTATTGAAAGCTTCAATTGCACCATTCGACTGAGGGTGGTATGCTGTACTACGTCGGTGGTCGATGTGAAACTTGTCGGTTAGATTTTTGATAGTTTTGTTAACGAAGTGTGATCCTTGGTCGTTGATCAAGGTGAGTGGACATCCAAATATTGTGATGATGTTTTCATAGATGAATTTAGCAGCTACTTCACTTGAACAGGTCTCGACAGGTTCTGCTTCCGCCCATTTCGTGACATATTCCACTGTAGTGATGATATATCTTGCACCTGATTGTCGGGCTGGGACAGGGAATGGTCCTATGAAATCTATAGCCCAAATTTCAAATGTGAGACTAGGGTTTACAGAAATCAGGGGCATTTCTGTACTGGGCAGAGGTCGACCGATTCGTTGACATCTATCACATCGACTGACAAAGTTTTTACAATCTTTGTGAAGTGTCGGCCACCATAATCCAGACTGTTGGATTTTCTTGGCAGTCGTGTCGGCCTGAAAATGTCCTCCTGCTGGGCCATAATGTGCTTCGTGCATGATTTTCTCTCGTTCATGGTCGAGTACACATCTTCTAAGAACATCATCTAACCCCATTTTGTATAGAAATCCATTGATGAGACTGTATGGAGTAGCCTTCATAGCTAGGATTTGCTTCTTCTTAGTGTTCAGACCTTCTGGTGCCTGACCTGTCTCTAAGAACTGAGCAATCTCCTCCAGTTCTTCTGGTACCACCTCTACACAAAATAGATGTGCATCTGGCAAGTCGTCGTCGACTTCGGTCGGTTCTTCTCCTGTGTCGATTCGGGATAGGTGATCAGGTCCGACATTGAGCTTTCCTGGTCGGACTACTACTTCAAACTCAAACTCTTGAAATAGAAGTAGCCATCGACAAATTCTCCCATGGTGAAGAGGTTTGTTTACTAGGTACTTCAAAGCTTGATGGTCAGTGTAAAATATGAAGGGGTTAGCTAATAAGTAGTGTCGATACTTCTGAAGTGCGAATACCATTCCTAGGGCCTCTCTTTCGGTGGTCGAATAGTTCTTTTCAGCCTTATTTAATTTTCGACTGCTGTAAACTATAGGGTAATCCATCCCATCATCTCCTGGTTGAGTCAGGATTGCTCCAATTGCTATTTTGGATGCATCGATGTGCACATGAAATTTGGTCGACCAATTTGGAAATTTAAGTATGGGTGCTTCGACCAGTTTTCTCTTTAATTTGTCGAAGGAGATCTGGCATTCTTCTGTCCATTTAAATTCGGTATCGTCCTTCAGTAATTATTCTAGGGGGTAAGTCATATTAGAATAATGTCTGATGAATTTTCTATAATACCCAATATGACCAAGTAAGACCCTAACTTGTTTAGGATTTATTGGGGGTTTTAGGTCAACAATAATCTTTATTTTAGCAAAGTCTACCTTGATTCCTTCTTTGCAGACAATATGTCCTAAGAGTATGCCTATGGGAGTCATAAAGATGCATTTCTTAATATTGAGGGAAAGTTGAATCTGTCGACATCTTTCCAGCATAAGTCAGAGCCATGTGCAGTGATCTTTTAGTGTGGAATAAATAGTCCAGTCGTCGAAGTAGACTGCCATAGTTTTATAGACATACTCTTGGAAAGTTTTTACAACAATTCTGGAGAACACTGCAGGTGCATTCTTTAATCCAAAAGGCATAACCTTATAAGCAAAAGAGCCAAATTCACAAACAAATGTTGTCTTCTTTTGATCCTCTTTTTCTATGGGTACTTGGTTATAACCTGAAAACCCATCTGTAAATGAGTAACATTCATGTCCTGCAACTTCATTTAGGATTTCATCAGCATAAGGTGTGGGGAATGGATCTGTAAGTGTGACTTTATTTAGCTCCCTGAAGTCGACACAGATTCTCAGTCTGGTCGGGTCGTGTTTCTTAGGCTGCACGACCATGGGACTTTCCCATTCCGACTGGTCGATGGGGTAAATAATCCCTGCTTCCAACATGTTGTCGATCTCCTTTTTAACTATTTCCTTATATTTATGAGCTAGTTTATAAGGTCGTTTCTTAACAGGTCGGACGTGAGGTTTAGTGTCGATTTTCATCTCTCCCATTTCTTGAACTAATCCTTTCAAATCTTTATAATCCCTTGCAAAGACATCTTGGAATTCTCTAATTAAAGTTACTATTTCAGCAGTTTGTTGCTCATTCCAATAGTCACCAATTTTGGCTATCTTTGGGTGATCATCATTTGAAATGTCTACCTCCTTAGTTCTTACTTTCGCATCTAACCATTCTGGAGCTTTAGCTTCATTGATCTGTCGACTTCCTTCCTTGAACTGAGAGAATGTAACAGGGAAGTCGGCGGCAGTCATTCGGTCGGGGTCGGGTTTCTCGGTAGTCGTGACCCTTAGCACTGAGTGGATTGGTTTTGTTGTTTCAGCATGGTTGGATTTCCATCTGAAGCTTTTACCTTCGGTGTGTTCATTTTCCAATTGTAATCGGGTCGACTCGACTTTTGTTCCTATGTGAAGACTATTGCAGGCCTTGACCTGTCAAGGTTCTTTGTGTGTTTCAGTCGGTTGAATGAAATGTTTAATTTGTTGTGCAGGCTCGACTAATTGTTTATCTTCAGGTATAAAGTTGAAGGCTTTAATGAAATTTTCTTTTAGTTCATTTCAGAAGAAGGTTTCACCTTTAGCTTCCTCCATCTTATACCATTTTCTAGGTAAGTCGTCTAGGGTGGAGGGAAAGAAGTGTGGCCAGGCTCTTTCATCCTTATGTCCAAGTCTTCTCCACTCTTTTTCACAAGTTTTAATGTGGTCTTCTAGGTTTTGTCCCTGGGTGAAGATAGGGATCTGTGTTTGTGAGGTTAACTTCCTGCCACCAAGCCTTTCAACAAATTAAGTTGCAGCATTAGTCCAGGTCTGTAGTTTAGTCTGATGGGTGTCCCACCATCTAGCTGCTTGACCTGTGAAGGTTTCTACTAGGGTCTGTAGTCGGCCATGTTCTCCAATCT
>LPNX010259564.1:88630-160799 GCA_001517045.1 Pseudotsuga menziesii | reverse complement strand
TTAGGGTCAATAATTTCAAAATCAACCTTAGTCGATATACCTTTAATTGTTGTGTCTACATTTTTCCACACCCCAATAGGTTCAATAAGACCTTGGTCGTCCAGTTTTAGGTATATTCCTGACTCATAGAGTCGAGGTTTACCCATTTGTTCCCATGTATCCCTAGTCATAATATTTACTTGAGAGCCGAAATCAAGGACTACTTGTCGTACGTGGTATCCTTCAATTTCTAGGTCGACCAGTGGGTCGACATCATTTTTATCTTTTTGATTTAAGCTACAAATGTTCTTAGTTTGTTTCTCGGGGTTTGTGCTTTTGATTTGTTGCAATAAATCAATGAAGTGGCCTACAGATTTGTTTGTCTGAATAAGTTGGGTTAGTTGTTGGGTCGAGCTAAGTCGACTGTGAATAGTATCTTTGTGCTGTGCAAGATTTTGAAATATGTGTGTAGCTTCTTGGTATGTGTGTTGTTCCTTTCTAGGGTCAGGGTATGCATTTGTGGGTGTGATCTTGCTAATCTAAGGGTTGTCAGGCCCGGTTTTGGTGCCTTGTCGAGTGACAATGTGTAAATTCTTAGTGTTTATTACATCATTCTTTTGGACACACGACAAGACATTAACATTCTTTTTATTGCTAATTTTTTCCAACATGGTAGGACAATCCTCCAAGGAGTGATCGCCTACCCCACAGTGTGTACAAAATTTGAGATCAGTTCTGTCCTTATACGGACAGTCTGCGCATCTGTGCCCTTCTTTGTAACAGATAAAGCATTGTGTGGGTCGACGAATTCTTACTTCTCGAACCCCAACGAATCGACCTATTCGTCCAAACCCTGGGCGTCGGTTGTCATTTCTGCAGTCCTATCGTCGGCCATCATTGCGTTGTCCATTCTGGTTGTTGTTATTGTTTTGCTCCATGTTCTGTGCTACTGCATTTGTCTGGTAGACGGCCTGATAATTCTGTCTATTCTTGAGGTTAAGATGGCAGTCGTCCGTGTTATGATTTGCAGTCTCACAGATAGCACACCAGGAAGCCTTCCCATTCTTCATATTATAAGGACAGTCGGCGGTAGAATGGTCTCCACGTTCCTGGAAAATGTCGCAAAATGCCTTTGTCTGCACAAAACGGACATCTTGTCGGCTGAATTGATGTCGACAATTATCTTTGGAATGCCCGGCTGTTGAACAGTTTGTGCACCAGACTTCTTGGTTCTTCAGGGTCAGCTCTTTCAAGGACTTCTGCACGTTTTCCAGCTGCTCCTCCAAACGGTGGTCGGTCGGATAGGCAGGGATATCTTCATCCATTTCGACCTGCAGAGCTTTTGTCAGCGCATCTTCATATGACTTGAAAGTTTCCAGACCGATGTGTCGGTGAACCTTCTGTGATAGTCTTGCAAGGAACCATTGAATCAGTAATTGTTCATCAATAGTATAATCTAACTGGCTCAATAGATCCTTCCATCGTTTATCGTAGTCGCGCACTGTTTCTACTGGCTTCTGTGATGTCGTTTTTAGCTTCTTAGCAGCCAGATGTTTGGCATCTGGGGTCTTAAAAAATGATAGGAATTGCGCTTTTATCTCTGATTTTGTTGCTCTAGGCTGCCGTTCAGAAAATGTCATATACCATGTGAGAGCTCTTTTCCTTAGGGCTCCGGCGAACTGGGCCATCTGGCGTTCTTCTTCTGTGACCTTGTTGGCCTCCCATATTGATTCACAGATGAACCAATGTCATCTGGGGTCTTCGTCGCCCTCATAAAGGGGAATCTGAGCAGATCCGTGACCCATGTCGGAGTCACTGTCACTACTCTCTGAAGTTGGTGGGGTGGGTGGTTTGGGCGGGGTTGTAAGGGGTGGGGTTGTTGAGTCAGTCGAATCTGTCGGGGTGACGATGGGGTTTTGGTCGACAAAACTTGTGCTTTCGTCGGGTGTCGACTCTTTCTCGTCGAATAGCGGATTGTTGATAATTTGTCTTCTTAATGACCCACTGTCACTGTGCGTGCTCAGGTCTAACTCTTGTGTATCTTCTGAAGTTGTATGTGGCAGGGGGGGTGCTCCTTCATGTGTCGGCCAGAGCAAGTGGATACTACGAAAGGAGGGTGCCGTTTGAAAGGTCACCCAATTCCCTTCGATCGGTCGACGTATGACAAGATGCCGACTCGGATATGGTTCGTCGCCTAGTCGGCTCCAGAGTGTAATGTCGCCAGCTCTTAGTCGAAGGTCATCTTCTATAATAGTTTGATTATGGTACACGGACTTACTATGGAAAGGGTTACTCCTTCGTCGGGAATAATTAGTTGGAGAGCTTCTGGCTGCTCTATCCACATTTCGTCATCTTTAGGGGACCCCTCTTCTTCTTCGCCTTCTCTGCGTCGGTCATGACCCGACTCTGGCGATATGTCATCATGGTCGGTCTCCCTAGGGTTTCGCTGCAGCTCTGCGGCTCTTTCTCGTCTTTCTTCCCTTCTCTGCTGTCTTTCGTCCCTTTCAATTCTCTTAATGTCCGACATACTTTCGTACAAGACTATGCCTTCAGGTCCTCGTCGGTCGATTCTTCATTACTGGCGACTAAGACTCTGGTCGACTAGAATCCACTATGCTCTAGGTCCGACACACGACCAGCTACCCCCCCATGGCCTACCCGACGCTTTTTAGAAAGCTCGGATAGTGTCTACTTACTCAGGAAGTATTCCCACTCTCTTTCAGCAATAAATTTTTCCCACTTCTTTTGCTTCTCCGCCCAGTTAGTATTTGAGGGTGGTTCACGTAATAGTGGTCGAGCTTCGACAATATGGCCTGCACCTTTTTCTATTAAAAACTTGAACAGCAAAGTCGGCAAGGAACACAAGAATTGATCAGTAAATTCTATGAAAAATTTCTGTCGGACAGTTTCCACAGAAGGCCTGTCTTCGACTACTTGTTCCTCACAGAAGTCATCGGCTATCTTTTCGAACCACTCTGATAGATTCGTACGACCTCCTCGGATAAGTTTCTGGAGTAATTGTTCTTCTTTAGTCTTGTCCGGTTTTCTCATCCACAAGCTGCTTCAACAGGTGTGGGATGGATTCGACAAACTTTTCGTGAGTCTCAGTGAAAAATTTGGCTTTTGCTTCTGTGACTGTCAATCTGTTTCTTCTCACGTAATTTTGTAGATAGTTAGCAATGTTTCGCTCCCACCAGTCCTTTATCTCCTGTTCTGGTATCATATGTGAGCATATATTCTAGTTATGTACTACCGACAACGGAACCAATGTTGTAATCTCACAGATCACATAAGGTTACCAATAATACATACAAAAATATACAGAAATATACACAGATACAAGAGACAAGAACAGATAGGGTAAACAGATTATATTATTCTCAATAAGTCGTACAAAGCCAAGAACTGAACTGAGTTCTTGTGAGGCTCAACAGCCTAATATATACAGGTTACAAACAGTTACAATCATAACTACCTGTCAGTTCACCAAACCGACACGACTATTAGTTAACAGACTCTAATCACTGTGTTTACTCAGCCGACCGACTTATTCGGCTGATCGACTAAGTCGGTCCCTCGACTTAGTCGGCTGATCGACTAAGTCAGTCTTCGTTCAAGTCGACTTATGTCATCTTGCTCCTTCTACAGATTCTCATAATCAAACTCTTACCTTCATGGGTCCTACTTACACCCTTGGCATGACCAATTTGGTTGGTCCTTTGCAGGAGATTGCAGAATTTGCTCACCAACTTTTGATTATGGACTTGTTGCCTCATCCCTTTCTCTAGAGGGTTTCTAGTCACATTTGTCAGCATCAGCAACACATTCATCTAGCTCCACGTTGTCGTTGGTTTTTCCACTAATTCCAACACCAATGCAATAACTATCATTAGTGGTTCATTATTAAATGTATAATCCTCAATATCCTATGTATGCAAAGCATATCCTCATACATTTCATGTATAAAACTTATGAAATGTAGTTATAATCAGCAATATAGGGTTTAAGGAAACTTCCCTTTTCAAGTCCCACATCCTTGTATGGAACTACACAACAACTTGTTTGACTTCATGGTCTTGCTACCTCTAGGCATGCAATTTCCAGATTTGTCCATTCAACAGTAGCACATTTCTCTTTCAGGCCATCATTCACACCTTGCTACTCCACACTCAGATTTGGGTGATTCTCCCTTGTTCCCTATTGGATAAGCTTTCCAACGCCTATCCACATGCTTCATTCTCACCTTGGGTGTGAAAACCACACCACTTCAACTATATTTTGGTCGGGAATGATAACTTTAGTCACCCGAATTTTTTTTTGTCCTTTTCAGCCCTGTAATCCATGGACAGTCTGTTAAAATCCACTGAAAAATAGTTGGAATTTGCTTTAAAAACCATCTTGGAAAAACCCATATTTCCTTGTACAGGATCGGGTCTCCTTCCAACTATCATTCCGATGTTTCAGCCACCAGAATCACTAATCTTCTCCGCTGCTCATCTATCTTTCTCTGAATTTCATTTCTGGTCGGGTACACTGTGTGTCAGCCGGATAGTCCTCTAGACTTCCACCACGGTGGCCGACGAACCATCTTTGTCATCTGCAGCCACCAGTTCCTGTCGGTGGTCGGAGCAAATTGCATCTATGGCGTCGGGTGGTTTAACCACTATGGATCCACTGTGTCGGCGGTTTCATCCTTTAAGGTTTTCCGATGACTTTCTACTTTTCCAAGTTTTCTTCTAATTGGATGGCTATTCATCAAGATGTTCGCAACGATGAACAACAGAACTCCTCCATCTTCTTGCGGCCACAAGTCTATCGGTGAAAACTTCCTCTGTCCATCACCGATGAAGCAACTGTTTGTTGCTGCCGTAGTTATCAGAACCATAATTCACTAACACCCCGGCATCGGCAAGTGGAAGAATAATGCATCAGTGAAATAGTTAACTAAGCATCCGCAACTGTGGTTCATCTTCATGAAACCTTTTCCGATCGGCGATCCGATCCACTAACATTTTCCGATGTTTTCTTCACTTAGGCAAATTTTGCAAATTCCCTTCTTGGTCTTCTGCCATGTCGGCTGTCAGAGCAACTATCCATCGAGTGGATATTCCATTACATAGCCGCAATGATGAACACACTATCAGCTAATTCTTGCCGCTGTTCATCAGCGTATCAGCTCTGACTTCTTCTAGTCCTCGCCGACCCATCATCAAACCTCCACCGATGCCGACGTATTGGTGCCTCAAACGACAATTTTTCGGTGCCCTTCACCTTTTTCTTGTCGTCGTATCGGTATTTCCATCTTCTATTTATCAGGGATCAAAACAACTAACATGTCCCAATGGTCGATTAAATCAACACTTAGGAAAATTTTGAAAATTTCTTCTGTCTTTCGCCGCATCGGCTGTCGGATCAACTATCCGTCGGGTGGATAGTCCTTTAAGTAGCCGCAACTATGGACAAAAAAAATCCTAACCTTTTCGACATTTGTTGGTGATCAAATCATCCAAATCCTTTGCTACTCATCAGCACCTCGAACAACTAAGTTTTGTTGACATATCGGTGGCCTTCGGTTGATTCCCTCCGCAACTGCAGCTCCAGATTCCACTATTTTCCATCGATGATTTCAACACTTAAACCAAATTTTGAAACTTTCCTCTTCTATCGGTGGTCAGAACCACTAACACTGCTGCATCAACGTTTTAGTCCCTACGGTAGCCGCAACGACAACAACCCATTCAACTAACTCTTGCCGATGTTCATTAATAGTTTCCCTGTCTAACCATCGACGATGAGAACAACTATCTTCCACCGATTGCCGATGGTCAGACTTAGAAAAATTTATCAAAATTTTTTCGTTTACCGTCCGTCGGGTGGCCTTCCCACTAAGTGCCCACTGCATCAAAAGATCGTGTCACTAAGTCTTCCGATGGGCTGATAGTTCTGGAACTTAGAAAAAAAAATTGAGTTTTCTTGCCACAATTTCCTGATTGCTGCTGGGCAGAAGGAAACCTGCCTCTGCTATCTAATCTGTCATGGCCCATTCAGGCCCATGCTGCAACCTTTAGCTCTGATACCACACTGTAATGTCCCTGACCCTCTGACTGGCGAAGAGGATGCTACTAACACCAAACATACGGGCAAACAACCCCATGAACATGAACAGGCATATAATGCTGAAATGAAAAGCTTAAACATAATACATACTAAGATGAATAATCCCTCATACACATAGAAGAAGCAAACATACATTCATTCAAGCATGCCACATGTTCATCATATTCATTAATCAATAAATATAGTTCCAGAAGTAAAATGGATAAGAATACTCATCTAATAAGAACTCATCCCGTAGCCAGCTACGTCACTGCAATGTTCCACCCAACCATAGGCCAGCGTGCTCATCAATATCTCAGCAACACTGCCACCCCCTAGCTGGGCATGATTCCTCAAGGAATAAGGGTCAAAGGAGGCTTACACATAGCCAAGGTACGCCAATCATCCAAGCCCACACAGTAGGGTTTATCAGGCTGTCAAGGAGCTAGGAAAGGCTAAATTCCAAGCTGGTGGCCTCAACACCAATTTTCTCAAGCATACCTAGCCTCAAATACTACTCTCAACAGTCCAAAGAACAACCACTGCATGCCATAGTAAAACAACCCATTCACAGCTCTGTGAAGATGATGAGGACAACAGGGTGACAACCCCAAACAAAAAGGTGAGCACGGCTCAAGTCCACAAGACAACTCAGAGTTGCTCTTGTCCCTAGCGTGGCCAAAACAACTTAGTAGCAACCCAAAAATTACTTGCATACACAACAACCCAAAACCATGGTACATCAACAGCCACCAACTCACAATGAAACGACGGCAACATTACGCAGTCCACAATTGGGAAAGAAGCCAAACTCCCAGCATTGACAGAGGAAAAATCAACCACCCAACATCCATGAGCCCACAGCACACACAATCCCCAATGTAATGGCTGGAGAACTTACACAGGCAGAAAAGGGGAAAGAACAGACTATCAACCTATGCACAAAGGAAAAAGACATAGCCCAAGCAAAACATGGAAGAAAACACAGGTAGCAATGATGGAAACAAGGATCCTCCCTCAACAATGAAACCATGGCACGCTTTCACTATAACCACCGTTTAGTGAAGAACCACAGCCCGGATTCCACGGCAAAGTGATCGGACACTACACCATTCAGACCTAACCAACAATGCTAGAGATCAATTGTCCTTTCTCAGCAAGGAACCCCAGCACATTTTCACCATCGGTAAGGGTGGATTAAACACAGGCCCTCAGCGTGAATAGGAGGGAAATAATACATAGAGAAAACCCCCATAAAAAGGGGAAACACAATAGTATACAGCTCACGATCCACCACAAAGGATGGAAAACAGTACACAGCTCAATAATTCTAAAGGGAAACCGGTTCTCTGTATGAATGGAAGGAACACCACCACAGACCGATAACGGCATGAGAGAGGGAAATTGAACCCCCTAAACAATAAATCACACTACTTCTTAACTCAACTCTGCGTGAGGAAGATGAACCAACCCCCTGCGCGTACTTGCATGAGAGTGAACCCCAACAGCCAAGAGAGTGGTGTAGTGATGGTTCCCTTACCCACATGAAGGTGGAGAGAGGACTGGTGGAGTGAGTGTGTGGCAAAGACTGACAGTCCTGCCACCCTCCACTTCCAGCAATAACTACCTCAACAACTCAGTAGAACATTAAAAAGGTGGTTGGATGAGACAAGGGAAGGTGAGTAAAACAGATAGGGTGATGACACGTAGCTTTTTACCCCATGAATCAAGGTTCATCATTCCCCCCCCCCCCCTTATCCTTTGGAATCATGCCCTTTTCATTCAACATTGCACCATCGTAGCTGGCTGTAGGTTTAATTAAATTGATGTGCATATTTACATGATGCCCACATTATAATGTGTTAGATATACGATATACCGTCGGCAACGATACCTCTTGTTGAAACATACACAACCAAATATATGGTGGGCTTTTGCCTTTAGCTCCACACCACGATTAATTACAAAATATACATCATGTATCTCTTAATGCAAACGGGGTCAAAACCGGGGTATTACATCCAATATGAGTCCTTTCGACGTACTCTAGCATGAGATTGTTAGCATGAGATTGTTATTGAAAACCACAGTCTTTAGCGCCCCAACCAACAGAAAATGCATTCATCCTAGATATGCATAAGAGCATATCCAGCTCACCATTTAGTTTTTTGTTCCAACCACACATTGCAGATAAGAGATCCCTGAGTATTAAAGCATGGAAACTGTTTATTTTCCATTCTAGAAGGATCGCCAACACACTACCTTTGGTCGACCCCACACCACTAGTCCACACTAAGAAGAACCTTCACGCCACATCACATGCTGAAGAGAACAGATTCACGAAGGAGAAGGAGAACATTATGCATTGGTGTTTGATCAGTTAGACATTATAATGGTTGGATATATTTAGAGAGAATTCGACCACTAAAGGGTCGACTTGCTCACCTCTATAAAAATTGTGTATATAAACGTGTCCATGCGAAGAGATAAAAAGTTGATCAATTCATTAGTGAGACAGTCAGTTCTTCACAAGAATTCTATAACTATGTTCTTTTTTTTTAATAGAATCTTGATTTTCTGTTGTTCATGATTGTGTTTGTGTAAGTTTTAGCCAGGCATCACCCCTGATTACTGAGAGGGCCCCTCATCAACCAACGGTTTCTTTTCTTGTGTAGTTTCGTTACATTTTCTTTTGTAGTTAGTTTGATTTATAGTTTGTTTTCATTCAAGTTACTGCAAACATTTATTTCATTATTTTCTATAATGCATTAGTATAGTTTTATTTCCAAAGTTAAATAGCTAGTTGTGCACATAGTTTTCTTTCAATTTTCTTTCGATAATTTCATTTCTAGTTTTACTATTTTATTTACAAGTATATAGAATAATTTTCTTTAATCAAGTTATAATAAGATTCAATTCTTTTCATTTCCTTTCTGTTGTGAGTTCATTCAGGTTAAATTCCAGTTTGTTTCTTAGTATAATACCCAATTATTTCTTTTTATGAATTAGTTCAAGATTATTTTGCTGTCAAATTTGATCATTAAGTAGGTTTATTTGCTGCCTCTATGCATTATAGTTGCATGTCCATAAATTCAGCTAAAGATTAGATCATTTAGGTTATTTTCTGTTATTTTAGTTGTGCAGACTGTCATTCAGACAACCTGTTTAAATTGTCATTCAGACACCCCTTTCAGACCTACAGTTCAGTCTATCATCCAATCCACCGTTTCATTTGTAGTGTTTTTAATGTGTTTTGAACCTCTTTTAAGCTCTGTTTCTTTAGTTTTTAAAGTATGCTTTGACTGTAATAGTTATATGATAGTCCTATTTAACATTAAGACTAAAATTTAGATTTTTTTAGATTATTTATTAAAGTTTTATCCTTTCACCTTGAACATGTTTTGAGCTATGTTATGTTTTGTTTCTTTTTTGTTTTTGATTCATTTAAATAATTGGATTTATTTATCTATTTGCATGTAAAATTTAGTATTATATGTGTTATCCTTAGGAAAATGTACTAGTACCTTGTAGACTGTTCCTTTTTCACTGTGTGATTACCGAAAGAGACTTGTAGGATAGAATTCAAAGTTATTCCAATTAAGTTTTCTACTTTCTTCTTTTTATTAAGTTTTATTTATTAAGTTTTCTACTTGCTTCTCTTATTAAGTTTTCTTTATTAAGTTCTCTACTTGTTTCTTTTATTCAATTTTCTACTCACTTATAAGTTAGGTCTTCCTTGCATCCTACTATTTCACTTGAGAAGTTAGTTGTTAATAGTATCCTTTTGCAGTCTAAAATTATTTGCTTATAAAATAAATTATCAATCTGATTATTGTTGCTATGTTTCCGATATAAAATTTATTTGCATATTTAGTTCTTGAAACTATTCAATAAACCTTACTAGAAAGAGTATTTTTTCTTGTACAGAAGGAGTATTGTATATATTTTTATTCTTTAGTAATTGTTTATAGAATAGAGTAGTGTATTTTTGATATTCTGATCTAGTATTTTGTTTCGGTTCAATTACCTTAATAGTTGAATTCTTAGGAGTTTGACTCTGTTTTTCATTTTGAAATATCTTTCGATATTTTGTTTGTTAAAGTATTTCCATGACACCATAGGAATCCCTCTACCTTCACATATATTTTGTGTCAACTCTAACCCTACCAACCCCGATTGATAATTAAATATTAGGTGAATTAATCAAGACGATATAACACCCAACATTTTGGTGCCATTGTTGGGGAGTTGTTATGTAAGGTAGAATAGATAGAATTCTTTATGAAGTTTAGTAATACGCTAGTGGCAAGGGAGCGATAAGAATAGAGGTAAGAACCTACGTATCTGTTATAACAGGCGCCCCCAAATCCAGCAATAGTAGTAGCATAGGTTTTTCTTGAGTTCATTTTTTTCATGAGCAGACTTAGAGATACTGAGGGTATATTTTTTAATATAGGAAAACTTATTGAAACTCCTACTAAATTTTACATGGTACGTAATACCCCAACCACTAACTCAGCATAAAGGTATCGAAAGACACCTGTAGGAAGTAGTTCTGCCTGAAAACCTAAGGAGACTCTCTCGGAATATCTTACCAGGGAAGCAATATAAGGAGAAGGAACCTTAGCAAGAAGTCCTATCAACCTCATTTCTGAAGAAGTTCAAGAGGATCAGCCACTAGGAACCTCTAACCTTCCACTAGTCTTGAATCCAAATAATACAACTTTCTCACTAGTAGGAGACACGAATTTCGTTGACTTTATCGATCTTGACCAGGTAAAATCTCTCTTTGGAAACCCCGTAGATCCAATTATCTCACAAATTGAAACATCCATAGTAGAACCTACTTTCCCTGTAGGATTCAATAAAAACACGGTTGATCAAAGGAATATCTCTCCTGAAAAAGAATGTTGGGATGCCCCATTATTACCTCGAAAGGAGCCTCCTAGTTATATTTACATAAAAAACCTAGCCTATATGGGGAGATGGGGAGAGAACGAAGATAACGATGAAGTTATAAATGATGAAGGAAAAGGGTAAAATCGAACTAAGGCTACCTTCGAGTTTCCTATTTTAGACACTGTACATGATGTAAATATGAAAGCCACCCCTCCTTCCTCCTTACCTACTTTCTATGGAAAAAGTAATGAGGACTCGACACATTTCTATTTGAGTTCAATATCCTTTATAGGAGCTATAATTATTTACAAGATGCTCACAAGCTAAAACTCTTTCTTACTACACTAGAAGATTATGCCTTGAGATGGTTCACGGGATTAGGAGAATCCACTATCGGGACTTGGGATGATATGAAAACCTCATTTTTGCGAAAATATCAAGAGTATTGAAAACCTAAGGACTCTCAACATGATATATTCAAGATACAACAACTTGAAAATGAAATCCTATAAGATTATCTCGAAAGGTTTGTTTATACATTACATAAATTGAAATACAGTGACCTCCGAGAAGATGCAATACATACACTTTTCCTTAAAGCGATCTTCGAGGACATGATAGAAAGTCTTAATCTCATGGAATCCGGTGATATTTCTCATAAAATCTTTGCAAAAATCATTGATATGTGTAAAAATTATTCTAGAAGTAGGGGGAAATTTGGGAAAAAATGTTGAGAGCCTTATAGTAGAAATGTAAAAGGGAACATTCCCAGTTCATGTGGAGTTACAAGGATAGAGTTAGGAAACGTATTGGATAATTTTAAGACTGATATCTGAGGATAAATGGGTTCTCATCTAGATGATTACAAGCCAAGAAAAAGTAGGATGAAGAACGAGCATCAATGATCATTTTTTGTCCAAGGTATAGGACCAAACATCCCCAAAGGGAATGTCCATTAAACAACATCTCCGTATGTCACATCTATATGGAGGAACATCCAACAAACAATTTCCTGTCGTTTCCTAGGTTGCAATCCATCTATAAGAGTGGGGATGTAGGTCAAACATCTAGGAGACCTCCTTGGCAACCTAGTTACCAACCAACATACGATAACTTTCCACCACAACCCCCACTCTATTATCCTCCATACCAACCACCTCAACAATGGAACACCTCAATTTGGAAGAATTGGCCACCTCAGTACCCTCCTCCTCAATTTCCACATCAGAAATATTGGTCATAAGGGTGGAGAGGACGACCATACCCTCAGTCACAACCTGTCTCTACACCTAATCATCTTTATCCTGAGCACCAAACAAATTTCCAACAAATTTCACCTGGATTTGTGCCTCCAGATCTTCTTATCGCACAACAACCTCATCACTTCCAGAATACAAACCCTCCTCGACTGACATTATTACCTGCATAATTGATACCTAACACAAATAATAAACCAACTCAAGCTCTTAACAACATTGAGTTGTAAACTCTTCAATCATACCTTATTTCGACTGTACCTCTACATGAGATTCAATTACGATCTGGAAGAGTTGTGAATGACAAACCCAAGTCATTAGTCATCATTCATGAGGAAAATGAAGAAGAAGAGGATTCAAATGAACTTGTGAATAATTCCATTTTGGAGGATGTGAAAATTCCGAAGATTCCAGTGCACGCCCATCCTCCGCAAGAACCCATTCAGGAGCAAAGAGTTCCTCCATTTCTGGAAATACTAGTAATAGAAAAACCTGTAGTTAATCCTAAGTATGAAATTTTGAATGAATTAAAGAATATCTGTGTCAAAATTCCTCTATTACAAGCTATCAAGGACATACCAATCTATAACAAGGTAATAAAGGAACTATGGATTAAACTCCCAGGGAAGAAGCAAAAGGACCCTCTCACAATTCATGTTATAGGAGCAATGTCTGAATGTATGAAAGATCAGTCTCAGATTGCAAAATATACAAATCCAGGAGCCCCACTAGTGACTGTAATTGTAAACAATACCGCCATAGAAAATATATTAATCGATTTAGGATCTGCCATCAACATGATGGCCACCGCATTTTTGGAAGTTTTACAGTTAGGAAAATTTCTCCGACCTACCCCTTCCATCCTAGAACTAGCAGACCATACTACGGTAAAACCTGTTGGAGTCCTGGATGACATTATTGTATCAGTAGCCTCATGGGAATACCCCGTTGACTTTATGGTCATAGAATCAAAGGATCCTTCTAATGGGAATCCTATTATCTTTGGAAGACCATGGTTAGCTATTGCAAATGCTTTTATAGGATGTAGGGATGGAGAGACGACTATTTCCAATGGGTTTTCTACACAAAGACTTATTTTATACCCCCTAGCACAACCAATAACTGAAAACTCGTGGTGGTTAAATTTTTCTTTCGGGGACAAGGACTTTGATGACCTCTCCCTTCCTAGTGATTTCTCTTGGGCACTTTAGAAGCAGACCACTAAGAATGTATTAAACATTAGAGGAAATTTGAATTTAAAATGGACCTTCCAAAAATAATATAAATTCCATGTCATCATGTATTAGCCAATCAAAATTATTTAAAATTCAAAAAGGGAGCACCTCTTAAACAATTTTTTAATATAAATTTGGGGATAGGTATCATAAAAAAACTACTTTTTTGGTTCATATTTTCGACATATCTCCATGTGTTCTTACTCAAATTTCAATCGAGAGGGCTCGTTGGATGTGGAATTCAATTCCGCATCCAACGTACCCACTCATCATACTTTTGATGGGCCTCGCTACCCCAAAAACAATAAATACCTGGAAAAAAAAATGTGATGATGATGATCCATCACGTTTTTTCAAGTATTTTTTGTTTTTGGGGTAGCGAGACCCATCAAAAGTATGCCGAGTGGGTACGCGTTCGATGCAGAATTGAATTCTGCATCCAACAAGCTCTCCTAATCGAAATTTGAGTAAAAACACATGGATATATGTCGAAAATACGAACAAAAAAGTAGTTTTTTTCTTTTCTTCCTCCAAAATTAATAAATATTATTTTATTATTTTAACTATTATTTTATTAATTTTCCTTAGGAGACCCTTTTTGAGTTGAAATTTCCTCTAATGCCAGTTTGTTTCTTCAACAACTTGTATAGATTTTCCTCAGTCTTTTTCTCAATTCGATCATATTTTTGGAGACAAGTTCCAAGATAATATGGCTCTGTCAATGTTTACAGAGACACCTTGTGTCTTCACAATTGAAGAGAAAATAGGACCCTTGTGAAATTTCCCTTGAAAATTTTCTACATATAAACACAGTGTTAAGTGAAAACCAACAAGCACAGTTGCTTGAGGTTCTTAAAAAAAAAAGCTAGATCATTTGCATGGGAATACACTAATATGAAGGGTATACACCCTGACACTTGTATTCACCATATTTATAAGGATCCAAACATTTCATGTATAAGGCAGCCTCATAGGAGGATGAATCTTGCTCTAAAGGATATAGTAAAATAATATTTACAAAAGCTCCTCAATGTTGGTTTCATCTATCATATCTCCGATAGTAAATGGGTGTCTCCTCTAGTGGTAGTCCCAAATAAAGTCACAATAAAATGGTGAATTTGTGTTTATTTTAGAGAGCTAAACAAAGCCACACTTAAAGACTACTTTCCTTTACCTTTTATTGATCAAGTGTTACATACCTTGTCAGATAAATAGTATTTTGCCTTTCTTGATGGATATAGTGGGTAGAACCAGATTTTAATAGCAGTTGAAGATCAAGACAAGACCACTTTTACATGCCCTTGGGTAACATATGCTTATAGATTTTTTCCATTTGGCTTATGTAATGCACCTGCTACTTTTCAACGAGCAGTATTAGGAATGTTTTTCGATCTTATACATGACTGTGTGGAGGTATACATGGATGATTTTACAACCTATGGAAATACCTTTCAAGAGGCTCTTGACAACCTCGAGAAGGTATTGATCCGATGTCAAGAAATGAATTTATCCCTCAGTCATGAAAAATGTAAAATGTTACTGACAGAAGGTATAGTTTTAGGACACCATGTTTCGAATTTATTTCGCCATTACATTACAAGTTACAAATTTTTTTTGCATACTGATCACTCTTCCATTAGATTTTTAATGAATAAACCAATTACCAATGGTAGAGTGACCGAGTGGATTCTTCTATTGCAAGAGTTTAACATCACTATCATTGACCAACCTAGTAAAGAAAATCTAGTAGAAGATTTCCTCTCTCCCATTCAACATGATGATGGTGATAAATCCATTGATGACACTTTTTCTGATGAATATTTATTTGATGTGTCTGTTCAAACCCCTTGGTTTGCAGATATTGCCAATTATTTAGCAACTGGGAAATTACCAAACCATTTTTCTCCACATGAGAAACGTCGTATTATAGTTCAGAGTTCTATTTATTCTTGGTTTGATAATGACCTCTTTCGCACCGGTCCATATCTTATTATTCGACGATGTGTGTAGGAGGATGAAATGATAGACATCCTCCATGCATGCCATGATGGACCATGTGGAGGACATTTCTCTGATAGGTGGAAAACATACAATGTGTTGCACTCTGGTTATTACTGGCCAAGCATTTTCAAGGATGCTTCCAAGTATGCTAAAGGATGGGATAGTTTCCAAAGAATGGGTAGGACAACGTCATCTGATCAGATGCCCTTACAACCTTAGGTCATGATTGAGCCTTTTGAGAAATGGGCTCTTGATTTTGTAGGACCAATTTCTCACATGTCTTATAAAAATAAGTATATCCTGGTTTGCACAGACTATGCCATGAAATGGGTAGACGATAAATATTTATTTAGGGCTACAGAGAAATCAGTATTAGAATTCATCTATGAATAAATATTCACCTGGTTTGGTGTACCTAGAGAAATTGTCATAGACCAAGGTTCCCAATTTACTTCTAAATTAATGAAAGAACTTACTATGAAATATGGCATCTGACATTGCAAATATTCACCTTATCACCATCAGGATAATGGCCAGGTAGAATCAACCAATAAAGTATTAGAATCCATTTTAACCAAAACCATTCACTTACATCATAAGGATTGGGCAAATAAACTCCTAGTGGTCTTATGGGCCTATAGGATAACATGGAGAAACACTACCGGACATACCCCCTATGAGCTAGTGTATGGAAAACAAGTCCTTTTACCTATTGAATTTCAAGTTAAGACATTTCGTATGGTAGCACAATTAGGCATGGATTTGGATGAAGCACAGAAACAATGAGTGTTATAGATTAATGAGTTAGAGGAGATTAGACAAGATTCACTCCAAAGAACCATTCTAATACAAAATCAACGAAATAAATGGCACGATAAGTTTCTTAAGAAAAAACAATTTAATACTGTGGATTGGGCATCACTATTCGAATCACAGCTTAAAAATTTTAAAGGAAAGTTAACTACCCCTTGAATGGGCCCATATGAAGTAGTTACAACTTTTGACAATGGGTCAGTAGAATTTAAGACAATTGATGGTTCAAAAGTTTCCTTTGTAGTAAATGGAAACAGACTTAGACTTTATCACCAATGAACATCTAAATAGGATTTCATACAGAATGTTTTGCAGCATAAGGAAATGGAATTGGTTGAAGGGGAAGTTATTCCTCCTCCTCCCGGTCATTAAAAAAATGTATTTTGGGTTATCAACACTTGTATATATGTAAATATGTGTTTGTTTCTTTGAATAAATAAGAGTCATTTCTAACAAATTGCTTACAAGGGACTCTTTTTCATTCTATAAGGTTATATATGTTTTCATGAATAAATTGAATCATCTAACAAGTGGTTTTGCAGTTTGATTACAAGTACTTTATCTCTATAAGAAGCTCATGGAGTATTATTTGGAAAAGGGAAGTACACTAAAACACTCATGAGGTATCTTAACCTTTCTCAGGGTACTTCTGAAATTTGCAGCTTATAGTGACAATAAAAAAAACAATTCTCTGTATATCATTCTTAACCAGCTATTCTATGATTCATATGCCTTTTGGTATTTTGATTTAGATGTGTATATTTTTTATTTTCTCTTTTGAACACTTGCTTGACAGACCTACTTTCATTATCATATTTTTCACAATCTCATCTTACACATGTGGATTACTAGTTCATCCTATACTTGTTATCAAAACTTGTCGCTCAAGTACTTTGGTGATAACTCGAGAGTAAGTGGAATTTTTTCCTGTGGGGACAAAAAAAAACAGCTTTAAGTTATTCTCTTTTGACATGATCTATGGTTAAGGCCATTATGAAAAGTTACTTATGAGTTTAATTTACAAAATTGAATTATGTGTTTAGCAAGACTTAACACGCTCTAGTACCAATCGGATTCCATATATTTAATATCATTATACAAGGCAAACCTGCCGGGGTACTGAACAGGCCTGCTTGGTAAGAACTTTTGTACAGTTGTTTTAGCCATTTTCTTCTTACATCCTCTACAAAAAGATCATGTATTATAACTGTTGAACAATGGCAAATTGTTTCGAACCTGGGAGCTATCAAATCAAGACTATTGAAGAAATCAACAAAGCCATTAAATCTTCATACAACATTTGACATGAAAGACATGCTATTTTGAAATCACAAGACAAAAGACTAAAGTTTAAATCACCTCTTTCATATGCCAAGTCAAAGGTAGCTGCTAGCACTGCTCCACCTTCTTCCTAAGATTATTTTTGTTTTTGCTCAGTGGGACTTGGCATTTCTCTGGTTTGGGAGAATGTTGATCTCAATTTTGTCATCATTTTTGGTAGTTAAATTACGCATTTAAACATGTGTTTTGTTATGTTTTTGCATATTTTATGTCACGCAGCTCACTATTTATCCCCAGGTACGAATGAATTTAAGATTTATATAAAACATGTTTATTATTATGATTTCACGATTTTATAGATTAAAATTGACATTATTTGGAGCACATTTTGATATATTAATTTATGTATGCATTTGTTTGTAGGTTTTGGATGAGCTAACAACAAACACGCATTCTGCTAGATATCCACATAGCATATCCAATTTACCATCCAGCTCACTAATTAGACTACACGATATTATTTGGCAGGTTTTCCAGGCATTAAAATGTTAGCATGAGATTGTAATTGCAGACCATAGTCATTAGCATGCCAACAAATAGAAAACACATTCATCCTAGATATGCGCAAAGCATATCCATCTCAACGTTCAATTCATTGTTCCAAATGCATGTTGCTAATAATAGATTCCTGAGTGTTAAAGCATGGAAATTGTTTATTGTCCACGCGTTTGGGCGATGCAACGGCTCCCATTTTAGAAGGATCACCAGCATGCTGCCTTTGCTTGACACCACACCACCAGTCCATGCTAAGAAGAACCTTCATGCCACATCATGCGCTGAAGAGAACCGATTCACAAAGGAGAAGGAGAACATTGTGCATTGGTGTTTGATCAATTAGATGTCATAATGGTTGGATAAATTTAGAGAGCATCCAACCACTAAAGGGTCAACTTGCTCACCTCTATAAACATTGTGTATAAAAATTCCTCCATGTGAAGAGCTAAAGAGTTGATCTAATTCATTAGTGAGACAATCAGTTCTTAAGAAGAATTATGTAACTCTCTTCCTTATTTTTAATAGAAGCTTGATGTTCTATTGTTCATGATTGTGTTCATGTAAGCATTATCCATGCATCACCCCTAATTGCTGAGAGCGCAGCTCATCAACCAATGGTTTCTTTTCTTGTGTAGTTTCGTTACCTTTTCTTTTGTAGTTAGTTTGATTTCTAGTTTGTTTTCATTCAAATTACTATAAACGCTTATTTTGGTTTTTTTTCTGTAATGCAGTAGTATAGTTTTATTTCCAAAGTTAAATAGCTAGTTCCGCGCATAGTTTGATTTCAATTTGCTTTCAGTCATTTCATTTCCAGTTTTACTATTTTATTTACAAGTATATAGAATAGATTGTTTTAATCAAGTTATAATAGATTCAATTCAGTTTATTTCCTTTCTGTTGTAAGTTCATGCAAGTTAAATTCTAGTTTGTTTCTTAGTATAATACACAATGATTTCTTTTTATGAATTAGTTCAAGATTATTTTGCTATCAAATTTTATCATTAAGTAGGTTTATTTACTGTCTCTTTGCATTATAGTTGCATGTGCATAAATTAAGTTGAAGATTAGATCATTTAGGTTATTTTCTGTTATTTTAGTTGTGCAAACTGTCATTCGGACAACCTATTTAAACTGTCATTCAGACACCCCTTTTAGACCTGCAGGTTAGTCTATCATCCAATCCGTTGTTTCATTTTTAGTGTTTTTAATGTGTTTTGAACATGTTTTAGGCTTTGTTTCTTTATTTTTTAAAGTATGATTTGACTGTAATAGTTAGATGATAGTCCTATTTAACATTAAGACTAAAAGTTAGATTGTTTTAGGTTATTTATTAAAGTTTTATCCTTTCACCTTGAACATGTTTTGAGCTATGTTATGTTTTGTTTCTTTTGTTTGTTTCTGATTCCTTTAACTGATACTATTGTATTGTTTTGTAATCATTCCTTTGGATTGATTTATCCTTTTGCATGTAAAATTTAGTATTAGATGTGTTATACTTAGGAAAATATACTAGTACCTTGTAGATTGTTCCTTTTTCACTGTGTGATCACCGAAAGACACTTGTAGGATAGAATTCAAAATTATTCCTATTAAGTTTTCTACTTGCTTCTTTTTATTAAGTTTTCTACTTGCTTCTCTTATTACATTTTCTTTATTAAGTTCTCTACTTGTTTCTTTTATTAAATTTTCTACTCACTTATAAGCTAGGTCTTCCTTGCATCTTGGTCTTTCACTTGAGAAGTTAGTTGTTGATAGTATCATTTTTCAGTCTAAATTTATTTGCTTATAAAATAAATTATCAATCTGATTATTGTTGCTATGTTTCCGATATAAACTTTCTTTGCATAGTTAGTTCTTGAAACTATTCAATAAACCTTACTATAAAGAGTAGTTTTTCTTGTATAGAAGTAGTATTGTATATATTTTTATTCTTTAGTAATTGTTTATAGAATAGAGTAGTGTATTTTTTATACTCTGATCTAGTATTTTGTTCCAGTTCAATTACCTTAATAGTTGAATTCTTAGGAGTTTGACTCGGTTTTTCATTTTGAAAGATCTTTCAATATTTTGTTTGTTAAAGTATTTCCACAACACCATAGGAATCTCTCTACCTTCGCATATATTTTGTGTCAAATCTAAGCCTACCAACCCTAGTCGATAATTAAATATTAGGTGAATTAATCAAGACGATATAACACCCAACATGGAGTAGGAAAGATTAGACTATTTTTATTTTCATTATTTATGGCAGATCTATTTATCTCTAACAAATGATAAGTGTTTTCAAGACAATGTAAGTAGTGGAACTTGGTTATAGCATGAAGCATATTTTCATAGAAAAATCAATATGGAGGACTATATGAACGATCAAATGAAATACCAAATGACGATCTGAATAAAACATTGTGATATTATAACACTTATGATTAAAATTTTCTAACCAAATTTTTTTTTGGAAAATAATTTTTACCTCCATGTGGACGCGATTGACCTTAGAAGCTTTTTAGTCATCATTTCACTATTAGCAACCCTATCCTCTTACCCAATCACGCATGTAAAATATTAAATGAGGGTGCATCCATGGAGGTGGGTTACATTTTTTGGCAAGGCAAATTCGGAAAAAATGAAAAAATTTACCTCAATCGAGGGTTTATAAGGCGCTCGATCAAGGTTCTGTTAAACGCTCGATCAACCTTTTTGCAAACCCTCAGTTGATGGTTCAGAACCTCAATTGAGTGTTAAAAAAAGCTAGATCGAGGGTTAAAGTAGACCTCGATCGAGGGTTAAAAAAAGCTCGATCAAGAGTTAAAGTAGACCTCGATTGAACATCTTTAATTGCCTATAAATAGGAAACATGTCCATCATTGAATTGGATATGGTTATGAACTTCCTTTGTTAGATATTAGTCGCAGAGTAATTGGGTTATAGATGTGATTAATCACATCTATGACTCCAATCAATCACATCTATAACTCCAATTACTCTACAACTAATATCTATACATAAAATCTAGGGGAAGTGACAGTAGTAATGCATTTACTTGTTTTTTCTTCAAGGTATGTACTATTACCCTCAAGTATCATTCTTATAGTCGAAATTATGTTTTATTAAATTTTATTATCATATAATTCTATGTTTGATTTTAATTATATTTGGGTGTCCATATTCGTTTGTACACTCGAATATGTTTTTAATTAAAGTTTTGAAAAACTTGATTAAGCTGCTACCTCGATCGAGCTTTTCTCTAACTCATTCGATCAATGGTTTTAGAGACCTTGATCGAACTCATAGCCTGATCTTGACATTGTATTTTCATATGCATCATGTAAAGTTTCATTTAATGAAGTCTTCCAAAAGATGCTTGGACACCTTGTATTTTGAATCCCCATTTGAATTCATGTCATTGAACATTTTCAATTCTTGTCGAAATGAGAATTAGTATCATGCTTAGTTTCCATAATTTTTGTTTTTCAGATCCCACAGTCGCCATAACACATTTTCTTTTATTTGTTTTCCTCCACTCTTAGTAATATGAAACACCAAAACATTTAGTCACGTGTTATTGACGTAAATTCTAATGTCATTCAATAATTTATTAGTAAGATTAATTGCAGATGTGTGACACAATAACAATTTTGAAAAGTAAACAATGGACATTGATATAACCCAAGGAAATGAGGTCATATTTTTTTTCATGCTCACATTTTGATCTCTCTAAAGGTACTAAAAATACTTTTCTCCCTTGTATATAATTTTTAATTTTAAAAAACTACAATTATGTGATATGACTCTGAATTTAACACTAATTTTTATCTTAATCATCCTGTTCTATTTCGCCCTGGGATCTGGGATTTAAATATCTGACCCAAGGATATATATTGTAGGATCGTAACGTAGTCCTGAGAATCCAGGTCAAGTGGATACAACTCGCCTAACTTCATCTCGTCAACTGAATGGCATGCATCATTGCTCTCCTTGGTTCAATGCAAAAGGAATACTATGGAAATGATGCATGCAATTCAGTTAATGAGATGAACTTAGCTGAGTTGTGTCCACTTCACCTAGATTCATAGGACTACGATTTGTTACCTACGATATAGATCCTTGGGCCAGATATTTAAAGCTCAGAGCCCAAGGTGGAATAGATCTAGACAATTAAGATAAAACTGAGTGTTTTCAAAGTCATATCACTTAATTGTAGTTTTTTAAAATAAAAAATTATATATGAAGGAACAAAGTATTTTTAGTATTTAAAACCTTTCACTACATTTCTGTAACTCTAATTCTGATCTTCAATTCCCGCCCCACCACTGTTGCTCCATTCCAACCATGTTTTGTATTTTTAAGTAGTTTAATGAACATTAAAAAGTTTTTAACAATCCATTTCTCAAACCCTTGGCCCCATGGCGGTTCGTACCAAGGACTTCTGGTTTCCAAATAATATGATGAAAGTTCTATTAGTAGAATAAGCTGGCAATGTCATGATTGTTGTTTTGTTTAAATTTCTAAGATATTTATTATTTGCAGAGTTGGTCGAATCAAATGATGTTGAAATTCCTTTTGTCCATTTTCTTAGTTGGATCCTAGAAGCCTATTTCTAAAATGTCCTACATGGGCATAATATTCTAGATAGGGTAGTCATGGTGGTGAGCATGCATATAAAACCTTGGTAGTCATGTACAAATTTTTTTTTTTCTGAGTGTTTAACAGAACCTCGATCAAGGGTTTCTACAAACCTCAATTGAGGGTTTAATAAACCCTCGATCGAGGTTTACAAAAACCCTTGATCAAGGTTCTGTTAAGACCTCGATTGAGGTATTTGAATACCTCAATCAAGCTATAAAGCTCAATTGAGGGCCGAAAAAACAGAGAATTATCCCTCTTACAGGAAAATCAATGTTTCTCTGTGTCTTCTAGGTGTGTAAATGCTGCCATTCATGGCACACAAATGAGCGAAGTTGATACCGATAGATTCATCACCGAAACCTCTATCCATTGAGGTATCATGCATGCGTTTTGGCATTCATATGGGTTTTTGTTGGAGTAGGGTCCCGCAGCTACAGAAGAAGCTGCCATTTTGGCGGATAGACAATTTTGGAGAAGATATAAGAGATAAGGTAAAGCTACGACGTCGTAGCATGTTTCTAGCTGCAGATCAGAGCCGGAAACTGTGACTATCGGGACAGAGAAGTCAAAGAAGACAACAGTACCTGAGTGACCGAGAGGAGAGAGCTCACCCACTACACTAAAGGCAGCGGCCGAGAAGAGAGAGCTCACCCACTGCATTCAAGGCAGTGGTGGAAGACAGGAGGGCTCAGCTACCCTCATAAAGGAAAAAGGGGCAACGAGGCCAAGGTATTGAAGATGAAGGACAGAATGGGAAGCGGCGCCCAATACCCATGGTCAGCACCGGGAAACATGGAAGACTGCAAAGAGCAGTGGTGTAACGAAAAGCGACAGTTCGAGTACAAATAGACTGACTGTCACATTTAGGGTTTTTGGGTTACTGTTGGGACAAGCCCACAATGTTGTAATGGCGAGACCTTCGGGCTGCCTATAAAGGGATGTATTTTGTATTGTAAAAGGTTAGCTAGTAGGCCAGTTGATTAGCTATTCAGACAGATAGAGTCAATTAGTCTGTTAGCTCACAGTCATTTTGTATTGTAAGAGTTGAGCTTTGGTCCTGTTATTCCATTTGTAAAACCTTACTGTAGCCAGTAGATAGCTCATAGAAGCATGTATGTAACAATCCACAGGGATTGACAGAGAGAGAGAGAGAGAATATTGTAAGAAGGAAATATAGAGAAGGATAGAAGAGATCTAGGAGAGAAGGGCTCCCGGTAGCGAGTGCGGAGTTACCTAGAAGATCTCTAGCTATACAACAGGTTGCAACAGAACTGTGTACTCTCTCAAGATATAATAAACACAGTTCTATGGACGTAGCTTCTACCCTGGAAGTGAACCACATAAAACCAGTGTGTTATGTGATTATTTCATGTGATTGTGCTTTACTTAGTTGATATCCATTATCTGTTACATGAATGTTGTATATCAGTTAGTAAATGTCTGTATGTCCTCATTCAGTTACATCATTATTGAAGGTTAAAGGTGGACTTACATGTATCAGGCATCTGCATATGAGTTTATCAGTGCTTGTTTCACACAGTAATAATTCATTCTGTTAAAGTGTTTCCAGTATACTTATTCGAATAGTAAGTATAGTTGAGGTAGAGTGTGTTGAATTGTGGAAGTTCACGTCAGATTGTTTAATATCTTGTTGAAAGTTAGCCAAGTCATTTCACCCAGTGCGATAGCCTTTGGATCATGAGGGTCGCAGTGGGCCATACTATAGTAGATATCGCATTGACAGTAGGTGATATTTCATCGTCATAGGAGCTGCGGTGTGAGATAGCACAAATCGGGGGTTAAGCGGAAGAGAGAGTTGCGCATCGCTAAAGTCACTACAATGCGATAGGAGTCCTTCCCCTGTCAGAACCTGCGAGGAAGAGAGACTATGCATCGTGGAGAGAGACCTCGCTGGCTAAGAAGAGCTGCAAGACCCCAGGATGCTACAGAACTTGGTCAAAGACACTTGAGTCTTTCGCCAACCCATTAGAATCACTTCGGGTGAGACTTTAGGCCACTCTGCGGTCTGTCACCGAAAGGGCCAGTGAGCTAGGGGTGTTGTTGGTACATTATAGTAAACTCGGGTCTGTCCCCTTAACCAACAAATGGTTCTGTTGCTAGTTTTGAACAAAGTGAGCACTGATGTTCTGTTGGCATCCTACTAAAGATTAACTCAACCAGTGGGTTGGGTCTATGGAGAAATAATTTTCCTAACAAGAGAACAAGAGTCCTAGACTGAGTACAGAGGACTGGTTACAAAAACATATCTTTACAGACCTGCATACGATATTTTTTGTGACCTATGGAAATGAGTTGTACGACTGGTTATCAAAGTTGACTGATCAGAGCATATTCATAAAGAAAAGAAACATTGTCTGGACACCGTAGCTGATTCAGACCATGAAGAGCCTTGATAATCCCATTACGAGGATAGTAGACTTCTGGCTTGTGAGTGTGCTAGAAGGCTTCGTCATAGAGTTTGCAGTTGAACAGAGAAAAAGCTTCAGCGAGGCTGAGCGGTACTTCTTCAAAGGATATCGCGGTAAGTACCTAAACTCTTTAAACTTGTCCATTAAGATGTTATTATATGAAAAAGGAGTAATGGATATAGTTTCAGACCAATAAGTTAAGAAAGTGTGATGTCACAAGAGTTTGAGAGTGATTTTGATGACATTGGACGTACACGTAGTGGAAAGAAATATAAAGTAGATTTCAGATCTCCCATATTTGAAGACAGTTTAGATAATACGAGACAACAGAGTCATAGTAACACAGACAGAACAGAAGGGGGTATCCCTTACTACCCTTATACCCCACAGAAATAGACCGAGACTCAGAACAATCCCATAGAAACTCCATCTAGTAGCTCGCAGACAGTACATACTACCGCTACATCACCTCCACCTACACCGCCGAGTGGTAGTAACATAGCAAACCAACATCCACCATGCAGAAATAGAATGGGGGATGATATGAAGTTACCTACCTTTAAGGGTACAGGGGCAGAAGACCCAGAGCAGCACTGGTTTCTATGTGAAGCCGTGTGGACCATTAAAGGACTCCAAGATGATAATATTAAACTTGTACAATTGGTCACCACACTTAGGGAATGAGCCTTAACATGGTATATGAAGTATACCTCAGGGATACCCAGAACACTTATACAGGTCAGGACCGCCATGATTAAAAGGTTTAAGAAACCTAAGTCTGAGTCACAGTGTATCACAGAGCTCAAAGACATTAAACAGTTACCTATAGAGTCAGTATGGGACTTCAATCAGAAATTCAAAGCCCTCATAGACCAAGTCAGCTTTGAGTTTGTGCTAGAGTAGCATAAGGAATGGTTTATTACAGCGCTGCTCCTTCACATCAGACTTCCATTAATGCAGCAAAAACTCCAGATGCAGGATGACGCGTTGGAGATGGCGATGAAACTAGAGGCTTCACCTCTAGCTGAAACCAACACAGGTATGACAAACCTGCAAAACTAGTTAGCAAATCTCACGTTACAGATGCATGAGATTAGAAAAGGAAAAGAGATTGCACAAGACCTATGGTGTATCAAGTGTAAAGCACAAGGCCATACTAAAGATAACTATCTAGTATTTGTTGAATACTTAGCAAGTGGGGCTCCTAACCCCTTAGCACAGACTCAAGGGCCATGGCGTGAACTATGCAGAACAAGAGGACATCTACCTCAGCAATTCCCTATACTTCAGAAGTATATACAGACACCTAAGAACTTATACTGTACCTTTTTTAATTCAGTAGGACACGATGAACATACCTATAGAGCCTATGATCTCATGTTAGACAGAAAACACGACTTATACAGAGTCCAATCGGAGACACAGGGTCTAGCAGCAGGACCACAGCATGATCCGGCTCATGTTGGCTATGGAGGAGGATTCAGAGGACGAGGCCGTGGAGGAGGCTTTGGCCATGGTGAAGGCTTTGGCCGTGGTCATGGACCAGTCACTTGTTACAACTGTGGAGTTGTAGGACATTATGCTAGGGACTGTCAAAGCCCCACTACGACATGTATTTATTGCAAATCTTACGATCACGCTATAGAAGAATGTCCTACCTTGATAGCCACGACCAGAGAACCTAAGCCAGCAGTACACCAGAACATCCAGCTTATTGTTGCTGAGCAGAAAGATCCAGAACCAAGATTCAACATTGTGACTCGCAGCGGTGCTTCCACTAGTGGCACACCGCAGGATAGTGAAAAGAACACAGGACCGGAGTGGGTGCACAAAGCTACTAATAAATCAACACCACTCGACCTACAGAAGAATAAAGAAACATTTCAGGAAGCTAATACTCTCTTTGATGACCCTATGCAATCAGGATCACAGGTACTACCATCTAGGGGCGTACCGCAGCAAACACCTTGTGGCCTTAGTCCTGTCGAGACATCACAGGCTACCACATCAGGAAGATGCGATGATGATGAGTTGATAGGAAGTGTACAATCCTTCCTACGGAGTTGTCTAAAACTCATAAGAAATGAGAAATCTATCAGAGAGATTCAACACATCATAGATCAGTTCCCACCATATTCTTCCATGAGCAGTGCCCAGCGTTCTGTTCATAGTATTATGGGTCATACAAGAACAGGAAGAGAGACGTGACTCACAGCACAAGTTGGAGAATTTGAAATGGATGAGGTGATCCTAGATCTATGATCAGAGGTAAATGTTTTGACTAAGCAGACATGGGAACAAATGGGTAGCCCTAAGTTAGTCAGATCGCCTATCCATTTGAGATTAGCTAATCAATAGAGGGTATCACCACTGGGTCAACTACCGCAGGTGCCAATTGACATTGACGGAGTTCGCAGCTTTGCAGACTTTGAAGTTATAGAAATCATTGGCGATAGTAGACCATATCCAAAATTACTAGGCATTGATTGGGCGATCGGTAACATGGCCATTATCGACCTAAAGAGAAGACAAATTACCTTTGAGGATGCGCAGATCCAGGTCATCGCACCATTGGATCCTCTTCATGGTCCTAGATACATTGAACCTATCCGAGCAGAGGAAGAGGCATGTAACATGGAGAGTCTCTATCAGATGACTGCGAACCAGAGTGACTACATCAATCCAACCGCAAAAGGGAACATTAGTTGGCGATGCGACAGCTCATGCGCATTGGACTTGGATGTTGGTCTAGAGAACTGGCAGAACAAACTTTATGAAGTCTCAGCTCGCAGATGTGCATATCTAACTAAGTCACTGCGATGGATTGGAGCAGAGCTTAAGGACATTCCGTTGTTTGATGGCTTAGCGGATGTCACTGACTTTTTATACCAGTTTGAATAAGAAATTCCTCACGAGCAGAGGATGTCAGCGATTGACCTTACAGTAAGAGCCACACCTGCAAGATGGTGGCAGGCACATAGAGAACATATCGCGTCATGGGATGACTTCAAGAGACTGATGACAATCAGGTTTTCTAATAACAAGGAGTATCTACAGTAGAGCTACACAGGAGAAAGTCACCCCAGGTCACACATTCAGAGTTGTGAATAGAATTGGTCGGACATTCCCGAGGATGAATGGGTTCGCCGATTCATTCACACTTTAGATCAAATTCCACAGAATTGGTACACTGAGATAGAGTTGCGCAGAGGAACAAGTACATGGCCACTTATGATAGACAGCTTTGAACTCATTTTCGATTTTGAATCTGAGTACCCAAGCATTAATAAGGATTTAGATGTTATAAAGATTAAGATATTTGAGGACTATACCCTATCAGTATCAGCTCAACCTGAGTGGGCCATCCAGTTAGAAGATGCGCTCGAGTGTTATAACTTTGCATCAGAACCAGAGGAGGAGGATGAGGATACTCGCAACATCAACATTCCAAAGTCAGAAGGGAATCGTGATGTTGATGGACTAAAGCTAGAGACTCCAGCTATCACAGAGCCTATCAAGATTAAGAAGATCAACATTGGCACAGACACAGAACCAAAGTTTGCATCCATTGGAGACTATTGGAACGATGAAACAGTAGGACAGATTGCAGACTTTCTACATGACTATCAGGACCTATTCCCCACCAAGTTCACAGAGATGAAGAGAATAGTTGGAGACTTGGTAGTAATGAGGATACCATTGAAAGAGGATGCTAGGCCAGTCAAGCAGTGCCCATACAGATTAAATCCGCGATATAAAGAAAAAGTTAAGGACAAGATCGATAAGATGCTAGCAGCAGGCATCATTGAGCCAGTGGAAGAAATTGAATGGGTTAGTCCCATGATCATGAAAGAAAAGAAAACCAAAGGAGACATCAGGATCTGTGTCGACTTGCGTAAACTCAACGATGCATCGCTTCATGATCCATTTTCGATACTTTTCACTGATGAAGTGCTAGACAATGTGGGAGGACAGGAGGTCTACTCCTTCACTGATAGCTTTTCAGGCTATCACCAGATCAGAATCCATCTAGAAGATCAATCTAAGACCACTTTTGCAATAGAATGGGGCTCATTCCAGTATACACTAATGCCCTTTGGTCTTAAGAATGCACCAGCTATCTTTTCTAGAGTAGTAGTTGCTGTATTTAAAGAGTACATCCATAAATTCTTAGAGTTTTATTTTGATGATTGAACTGTATTTGGATTAATCGACAAGCACATAGGAGATTTAAGAATGATGTTAGAGAAATGTAGGCAATACCAGATTTCTCTAAACTTGAAAAAATGTATATTCTGTGCGCCATTTGGTATTTTGTTGGGTCATATTGTCTGTAGACAAGGCTTGATGGTAGATCCCGCAAAGATTGCCATCATTGTAAACCTTCCAGCACCCAACTCAGTCAAGCAATTGAGGACAGTATTTGGTCATACCGGGTACTATAGAAAATTTATCAAAGGTTATGCAAAGATCACAGCACCTATGGAAAAGCTGTTAAAGAAAGATGTAAAATTCCTATGGAATGAGGAATGCCAGAAAATTCTAGACACACTTAAAGAGAAGATGGTTACAGCACCCATCTTAGTATTCCCAGACTGGACCAATCCATTTCATGTACATGTGGATGCATTTGGCATCTCACTGGGGATCGTCTTAACCCAGCCAGGAGAAGGAGGTATCGATCACCCTATCGCATACTCAAGCAGAAAACTATCCACCACAGAAAAGAACTACACCACTACGGAAAGAGAAGGATTAGCCATGTTGTATGCTCTACATAAATTCAAGCACTACCTGCTAGGTGCCTCATTCAAGATGTTCACTGACCATTCTGCTTTGAAGTACTTGATCAATAAGCCATTGTTAGGGGGACGAATCTACAGATGGTTACTCCTATTTCAGGAGTATGATTTTGAAATTATTGTCAAACCAGGGAAATTAAATGCCAGACCAGATCATCTGTCAAGGATAGACTCAGGAGAAGAGCCAAGTAACCTAGAGGACAACTTGCCCGATGCGCAGTTGTTTTCTATTCAGATCGCAGACGAGTACTATGCTGATATTATTCACTTTCTCACCACAGGATGGGCACCTGTTGAGTTTACTAAGCATCAAAAGAAGCAATTGGTTGTCAAAGCAGCAGACTTCACCTTGATCACAGGACAACTATACAAGTTAGGTCCAGATGAAGTCCTGCGTAGATGTGTCATGCCGCACGAGAAAGAGGCCATTATTAGAGAAGCACATTCCGGTACCGCAGGAGGTCATTTCGTAGGAAAGCCGACTGCGCAGAAAATCCTGACCGCAGGATTATGGTGGCCTACTTTGCATAAGGATACTAAGGAATTTTACAGATACTGCGATATCTGCCAAAGGGTAGGAAAACCTTCGTGGAGAGATGAAATTCCACTGCGACCACAGATTACACTGTGGGCATTTGACAAGTGGGCTATAGACTTTGTGGGTCCTATTAACCCACCAGGAAAACGAACTGGTGCGAGATACATAATCACAAGAACAGAATACCTCACCAGATGGGCGGAGGCTAAAGCAGTAAGGAATTGTGATGCTGCTACAGCTGCACAGTTCCTCTTTGAGAACATCATCAGTAGATTTGGATGTCCAGTAATTTTAATGAGCGATCAAGGCACCCATTTCTTGAACCACACTATTGAGGCCTTGACAGAGGAATTCCAGATACAACACCATAAGATCACTCCCTACCACCCGCAAGCTAATGGTACAGTGGAGGCCTTTAACAAGATTCTAGAAAATGCTTTTACTAAGATCTGCAACAGCCAAAGAAATGATTGGGACCTCAGGGTTAATGATGTGTTATGGGCTTATAGGATGAAATGCAAGAAACTTACAGGACATACACCTTTCAGCTTGGTGTATGGACAAGAGGCTGTTACGCCTATGGAGTATATTATGCCCAGTCTAAGAATTGCTCAGATCACTAGGATGACAGACACAGATACAACAAATGAAAGGCTAGCGCAGCTGCTTGCCTTAGAGGAAGACAAGTTCATCGCAGGATTCCATCAGAAAGTACAGAAGGCATGAGAGAAAGCCTGGCATGACAGGCATGTAAAGAACAAGATTTTTCAGATAGGAGACCTAGTCCTCCTGTACTCCAGTAAGTTTGTGAAGTTTCCAGGAAAATTCAAGACGCATTGGTTGGGGCCATATCAGATTCAGCAAGTTACAGATAGAGGTGCCGTTCAGCTCAGCAAACTGAACGGGGAGCTTCTTCCCACTTTCATCAATGGCAGTAGGCTTAAGCTTTACAGTGCTAGCCACTCCATGTCCCAGCCTTAACTCAGACAGTTATGAGAGTACAGATGTCCAGTGTAGTTGAAAGGAGGCATCGCACCAGTAGTTAGTCTACACCGGCAGGTAAAAAGCAGTCGCATGAGGAGAGTTTTTCTATTTTTTTTATTTTTTTTAAAGAGTTAAGTTTGTTTTGCACAGATGATGTGGTGTGACATCGCGGTAAGGCTCTGATTCCCCGTGCCACACACCCAGTTTTGAAAAAGGACAGAAGGCCAGTCAATTCGCCTTCTAACAGGCAGTTAATGAAGAAATGACCAGTATACCTTACCGTAGATTTTGCAACAACATAATAAATTTTCCAGATTTAGTAAATCTTCGATGAGACCGATTCCTGCACAAAGGTTTTGAGGGAAATTTGATTGGATTTCAGCATTTAATGAGGATTGAAACGATGGGTGTGGTATTGTCTATACAATTAATACCACCGACGGGTTCAGCCTAGATGACCGTTGCGTCCAGGATTATATCCTTCAGCATAAAAGTAGAGATCATTCATTCAGGATGGTTACTTTTGCAAGATCTGAGAGCTATAGAGTAAGTTGTTAAGTTTTCCCTGTGCAGAGCTAATTTCGTTATAGAGTGCTGTGATTTCCCTATTTCGCAGCCATTGCCAATCCATAGTATTGCACCGAGTGGGTTCTGTCCGAGGAGGAACCTTTAGAAGACATTTTGAGATGATTCGAGTGTGGAGGCCTTGTGTCTGCTATGGCGACACCACCCAAGAGTATGAAACCAAGTTCATCACAGGTCAGACAGCTGCCAAGGATGAGGAGTCAAGCTCAGACAGTAGACGAGTCCAGCCTAGAACAAAGAAAAAGGCAAAGGAGGAAAGTACAAGTGAGAAACCGAAAGAGAAGGCTAACTCGAATGGCTGTGTGCGTGGAGTTTCCAAGAAGATCTCGCGGAAAGAAAAAAAGGACCAAGAAACAGGCATCCGAGACGTAGAAAAACAAAAGGAAAAAGGAAAGGAATGAAGGTTCTTGGAATGGAATTCAAGGCCTGTATAGTTTGTATGAAAGGATCCAGACTGAATGAAATGTTTGAGAAGGCTGGAGGATACAGATTTTCCTTGTGATAAAAGTTCTAACCCAGATAAAGAGGAAAGGATATCTGTGGAAGACTTCTCAAAACCTGAAGATCCTTAAAAGGTCTCGTAAGCGACGAGAGCGAGAGAATGACAATAAGGGAAGGAAAGATAAGAGAGACTAATGAACTAAGTTACAGAATTTATGCAGAACGAAGTCGCAGGACTTTGGCAGAAACTTACAAAGACTTCGCAGGAAGCCAAGGAGAAGCTACAGCAGGAGAAGCCCACTATTAGTGGCTCGAGGATGAGCCACAAGTAAGTGTTATGGGACTGTTGGAGTAGGGTCCCGCAGCTACAGGAGAAGCTGCCATTTTAGCGAATAGACAATTTTGGCGAAGATATAAGAGATAAGGTAAAGATACGACGCCGTAGCATGTTTCTAGCTGCAGATCAGAGCCAGAAACTATCACTATCGGGACAGAGAAGTCAAAGAAGATGACAGTACCTGAGCGGCCGAGAGGAGAGAGCTCACCCACTACACTAAAGGCATTGGCCAAGAAGAGAGAGCTCACCCACTGCATTCAAGGCAGCGGTGGAAGACAGGAGGGCTCAGCTACCCTCATAAAGGAAAAAGGGGCAAAGAGGCCAAGGTATTGAAGACGAAGGATAGAATGGGAAGCAGTGCCCAGTACCCATGGTCAGCGTCAGGAAGCATGGAATACTGTAGAGAGCAGTGGTGTGACGGAAAGTGGCAGTTCGAGTATATATAGACCGACTGTCACTAGTTAGGGTTTTGGGTTACTGTTGGGATAGGCCCACAGTGTTGTAATGGTGAGACCTTCGGGCCGCCTATAAAGGGATGTATTTTGTATTGGAAAAGGTCAGCTAGTAGGCCAGTTGATTAGCTATCCAGACAAATAGAGTCAATTAGTCAGTTAGCTCACAGTCATTTTGTATTGTAAGAGTCGAGCTTTGGTCCTGTTATTCCATTTGTAAAATATTACTGTAACCAGTAGCTGGCTCCTAGAGCTTGTATGTAACAATCCGTAGGGATTGACAGAGAGAGAGAGAGAGAGAGAGGATATTGTAAGAAGGAAATATAGAGAAGGATAGAAGAGATCTAGGAGAGAAGGGCTCCCGGAAATGAGTGCGGAGTTACCCAGAAGATCTCTAGCTGCACAACAGGTTGCAACAGAACTGTGTACTCTCTCAAGATATAATAAACACAGTTCTATGGACGTAGCTTCTACCCTGGAAGTGAACCACGTAAAACCAGTGTGTTATGTGATTATTTCATGTGATTATGCTTTACTTAGTTGATATCCATTATCTGTTACATGAATGTTGTATATCAGTTAGTAAATGTATGTATGTACTCATTCAGTTACAGCATTATTGAAGGTTAAAGGTGGACTTACATGTATCAGGCATCTGCATATGAGTTTATCAGTGCTTGTTTCACACAGTAATAAGTCATTCTATTAAAGTGTTTCCAGTATACTTATTCAAACAGTAAGTATAGTTGAGTTAGAGTGTGTTGAACTGTGGAAGTTCATGTCAGAGTGTTTAATATCTTGTTGAAAGTTAGCGAAGTCATTTCACCCAGTGCGATAACCTTTGGACTGTTAGGGTCACAGTGGGTTGTACTATAGTAGATATCGCATTGACAGTAGGCAATATCGCACCGTCATAGGAGCTGCGGTGTGAGATAGTGCAGATCGCGGGTTAAGCGGAAGAGAGAGTTGTGCATCGCCAGAGTCGCTGTGATGCGATAAGAGTCCTTCCCCTGTCAGAACCCACGAGGAAGAGAGACTGTGCGTCACGGAGAGAGACCTCGCTGGCTAAGAAGAGATGCGAGACCCCAGGATGCTACAGAACCTGGTTGAAGACACTTGAGTCTTTGGCCAACCCATTAGAATCACTTCGGGTGAGACTTCAGGCCGCTCCGTGGTCTGTCGCCGAAAGGGCCAGTGAGCTAGGGTTGTTGTTGGTACATTACAGTAAGCCCGGGTCTGCCCCCTTAACCAGCAGTTTTTTTTAATTACTTCAAAAAATTACACTTAGAAAACCTGACAACAACTTCGATGTAGCTCAAAGAAAAATCCGCAGGATAAAAAATACACATCGAAAAATTTATGAAAAATACAGAGCCCACACATCGACGCATCGTCTTCAAAAGGGTATATTTGGTTTTTTAATTTTTGAAAAAAGTGAAAAAAAGTTGGGATCGACACACGTGTATAAAATGATGCTAAAATCAGATGTGGCCACTTTCAAAAAATAATAAATAATTGTATATTATGAAATAAATTAACAAAAAAATATGAAGACCACAGTGAATTTTGTGTAGATCATGCTCGTATATATATTTTCTTAAATTATTAATGTAATATTGAATTATTGGGGATGGACATGAGCCACTTATTAACTTCTTCAAATTTTAAAGGTCACATAGTTCATTAAATGAAAAATTTCACACATTTATGACATCGGAATATTTTTAGCAAAAATATGATTGGAAAGGCAACATAAAATTCTACAATTTTTTTTTTACAAGTCAAAATTCACATGGAATATATGCATTTCGAGGGATTCAATTTAACATGAGTAAAAAATCAGGTTTTCATCGCCAAATTTGGCCAAAAGTGTTACCCACCTGCATGGAATCACCTATGGTTGATATTCTTGTTAATCAAGGTTATTATAATTGTAAATGTGATTTATGCCTTCATGTCATATGTTCAACCTGTCCAAATTTTTACTTTGGACATGGTTGAACTAATTACAAACCTTATAAACTCACTCCTTAATGCATATGCTTGTTAATGGCACATGTCTCAAGGTTCGCCATGATAGCATGATCTCTTAAACAGGTAGAACTTCTTGCTATTCCATTGTTTTCATCACCATTATTTCTGTAGAGTTCTTTTATCCATTTTCTTCTTACACCCTCTACAAAGAGATCCTATATCATAACTATTGAACAATGCCGAATTGTTTCGAACCTAAGAGCTATCAAATTAATACTGTTGAAGAACTCAACAAATCCATTAAATATTCATACAAAATTGACATGAAACACATGCTATTTTGAAAGCACAAGCAAGAAGAAAAAGTTTAAATCACCTCCTTCATATGCCAAGTCGAAGGCAGCTGCTAGCATAGCTCCGCCTTCTTCCTAAGATTATCTTTCTTTTTTCTCAGTGGGACTTGGCATTTCTCTGGTTTGGGAGAATGTTGATCCCAGTTTTGTCATCATTTTCAGCAGTTAAATTACACATTTAAACATATGTTTTGTCATATTTTTGCATATTTTTTGTCACAGAGCTCACTATTCAGCTGCAGGTACGAATGAATTTAAGATTTATGTAAAACCTATTTATCATTAACATTTCATGATTTTATAGATTAAAATTGACATTATTTGGAGCGTGTTTTGATATATTAATTTATGTATGCATTTGTTTGCAGGTTTTGGACGAGCTAACACCAAACACGCATTCTGCTAGATATGTGCATAGCATATCCAACTTACCATCCAACTCACTAATTAGACTGCACGATATTCACTGGTGGGTTTTACAGGAATTAAAACATTAGCATGATATTGTTATTGCAAACCATAGTCTTTAGTGGGCCAACAAACAGAAAACACATTCATCCTAGATATGCATAGAGCATATTCATCTCACTGTTCAGTTTGTTGTTCCAACCGCGCGTTGTTGATAAGAGATTCCTGAGTGTTAAAGCATGGAAACTATTTATTCTCCACACATTTGGGTGATGCAATGGCTCCCATTCTAGAAGGATCGCTAGAACGCTGCCTTTGCTCGACACCACACCACCAGTCCACACTAAGAAGAACCTTCACGCCACATCATGCACTGAAGAGAACCGATTTGTGAAGGAGAAGGAGAACATGGTGCATTGGTGTTTGATTAGTTAGACGTCATAATGGTTCGCTAAATTTAGAGATAAATCAACCACGAAAGGGTTGACTTGCTCACCTATGTAAACATTGTGTATATAAATGCCTCCATAGGAAGAGCTAAAGAGTTGATCAATTCATTAGTGAGACAGTTAGTTCTTAAGAAGAATTTTGTAACTCTGTTCCTTATTTTTAATATAATCTTGATGTTCTGTTGTTCATGATTGCGTTCATGTAAGCGTTATCCATGCATCACCCCTGATTGCTGAGAGAGCCCCTCATCAACCAGCGATTTCTTTTCTTGTGTAGTTTCGTTACCTTTTCTTTTGTAGTTAGTTCGATTTCTAGTTTGTTTTCATTTAAATTGTTGTAAACGTTGATTTCGTTGTTTTTTGTAATGCATTAGTATGATTTTATTTCCAAATTTAAATAGTTAGTTGCGTGCATAGTTTTCTTTCAATTTTCTTTCAGTCATTTCATTTCTAGTTTTCTAGTTTTACTTACAAGTATATAGAATAGATTTCTTTAATCAAGTTATAATAGATTCAATTCTGTTGATTTCCTTTCTATTGTAAGTTCATTCAAGTTAAATTCCAGTTTGTTTCTTACTATAATACGTAATGATTTCTTTTTATGAATTAGTTCAAGATTATTTCGCTTTCAAATTTGATCATTAAGTAGGTTTATTTACTGGCTCTATGCATTATAGTTGCATGTGCACAAATTTAGCTGAAGATCAGATCATTTAGGTTATTTTATGGTATTTTAGTTTTACATACTGTCATTCAAACAGCTAGTTTAAATGGTCATTCAGACACCCCTTTCAGACCTGCAGTTCAGTCTGTCATCCAATTCGTCATTTCATTTTTAGTATTTTTAATGTGTTTTGAACCTATTTTAAGCTCTGTTTCTTTAGTTTTAAAAGTATGCTTTGACTGTAATAGTTAGATGATAGTCCTATTTAAAATTAAGACTAAAATCTAGATTGTTTTAGATTATTTAATATTTTTTTATCCTTTCACCTTGAACATGTTTTGATATATGTTATGTTTTGTTTCATTTGTTTGTTTCTGATTCCTTTAACTAACACTGTTGTATTGTTTTGTAATCGCACCTTTGGATTGATTTATCCATTTTCATGTAAAATTTAGTATTAGATGTGTTATCCTTAGGAAAATATACTAGTACCTTGTAGACTGTTCCTTTTTCACTATGTGATTACCAAAAGAGACTTGTAGGATAGAATTCAAAGTTATTCCTATTACATTTTCTACTTGCTTATTTTTATTAATTTTTCTTTATTAAGTTTTCTACTTACTTCTCTTATTAATTTTTCTTTATTAATTTCTCTACTTGTTTCTTTTATTAAATTTTCTACTCACTTATAAGTTAGGTCTTCCTTGCATCCTAGTCTTTCACTTGATATGTTAGTTGTTGATAGTATCATTTTTCAATCTAAAGTTATTTGCACATAAAATAAATTATCAATCTGATTATTGTTGCGATGTTTTCGATATAAACTTTCTTTGCATAGTTATTTCTTGAAACTATTCAAAAAACCTTACTAGAAAAAGTAGTTTTTCTTTTATAGAAGTAGTATTGTATATATTTTATTCTTTAGTATTTGTTTATAGAATAGAGTAGTGTATTTTTTATACTTTGATCTAGTATTATGTTCCGGTTCCATTACTTTAATAGTTAAATTCTTAGGAGTTTGACCTGGTTTTTCATTTTGAAAGATCTTTCGATCTTTTGTTTGTTAAAGTATTTCCACAACACCATAGGAATCTCTCTACCTTCGCATATATTTTGTGTCAACTCTAAGCCTACCAACCTCAGTCAATAATTAAATATTAGGTGAATTAATCAAGATGATATAACACCCAACAAAGAATTATGCAAATAAGAAAAGAAAAGATAAATATTATTAGATAGGTGACCATGTTTACTTGAAAGCAAAAGAAAAGAGAAGCTCACTGAGTTTGGGAAGGTGTGGTAAGTTAGAACCTATATTTTGTGGACCCTTTGAGACACTTCCTAAGAGAGGGCCAGTGGCATATGAACTAGCTTTACCTGCTCACATAAGACTCTATAATGTTTTCCATGCATCTTTACTAAATAAATATGTTTATGATACTAAACATGTGATTGATTGATCCTTATTACAAGTGTAACCTGAAGGGGATTTTGCAACTAAACCCCTTCATATAGTGGACAAGAGAGAGGTGCAGCTCAGGAAGCGCACCATATTCCAGTTAAAAGTGAAATGGAAGCACATCAAGGCCGATGAGGCTGCTTGGGAGAATGAAGCCACCATGAGAAAGGACTACCCCACCTTGTTTCATGATTTCAGTTTGAGTCCCTAGAACACCAGGGATGGTGTTGTTCTAAGTGGGGAGGGATGTAATATCCTAAATTTTGACCTAAAACTTATGGGCATAAGACCCATTGCTTATGATTTTTCTTTGAGGTTTTATTTTGTATATTGTGCATTAAACCTTAATGCACATGAAAATGATTATTTGTTTGATATATTGGGTGTAATCCAATTGCATATGTTTTTTATATATGATTCCATGTGTTGGGCGTGGACCCTGAAGCACATAATTGATGAGATGTTTGTGTTGAGCGAGAAGCTCTAGAGCACATGAGTATTTGATGTTTTGTGTTGAGCAAGAAGCTCTAGAACAAATGAGTATTCAATGTTTGTGTTGAGAAAGAGGCTCTAGAGCACATGATTATTTTAAATTTTTGTGTTGAGAAAAAGGATCTAAGGCACATGAGTTAGGAAACCTTTGTGCTGATCATGAAGCTCTGAAGCACATGAAAATATAAGAATTAGAAATGTTGGGCATAATCCCTAGAGCATTCCAAGTTGATGTTGAGAATAAGCTCTAGAACATTGGATCCTTGGCCATTGTATCCCTAGGTGTATCCTACAAATACATCCTAACATTACAGTTGAGGGAGGAGCTCTAGAATTGCACTAAGTTTGTAAATCCTTTTTTTTAGTGTTGAGTATCAGCTCTGGATAAGTGTTAGGAGTTACTAGAAAATTAATATGTTGAGTGAAAATGACTAATAAAACATTGATCTCTTCTTACTTATTTTTAAGTGATTAAATGAAATTTAGAATTTATGTATCTCATCAATGTACTAAAGAAGTACCATGTTATACGAGGAAATCCAACATTCAAGGAGGTTTAGAGTTTCTTGAACTAGTTGACATAACCCCTACCTAAAGGCCTTATTAAAGAAACTGACTAATCTAAAAGAAAAGTGTCATATGATTAGGGATCGNATAAATGGTATATATATATATATATATATATATATATATATATATATACATGATATGTATAAAATAGTAAGCATAGTAATAATACTAGTAACTATAACTAATAACGAAAGGATCCACATGTTATTATTATTACTAATGATAATTAAATATTAAATACCTACAAGATTCAAAGAGGAACTAGTCAAAGTTCCTAAGATAAATTTAAATAAATATTAAAATTACCTAAATTAAATAAAAAGGGTTATTTCAAGAAATCAAATGATTCTTGATTTAACTATGTTATTAGGAATTATGCAATGAGTGCGAAGACTGTTTGTTCCTCTACCCTACAATGTACAAGTGTAGAACAAAAAAGCACACAAGTATGTCATTTCCTTAAGTAATCAATAAACAACATGAAATAATTTTATACCTCAGAATCAGATTTGTTTGTCCTTGCTCCAGAAAGTCCTTGCAATGCAATATCCAATACCTGTAAAGTAGATCAAGAGACAAACAAACAAAGTGAGAGAATCATGATGAATTCACTACTCATATCAGTGTTCAAAGAATCTGATAATATTCAATTGAAAACAGCAACACGTCAAATATAGGAAAGGGGAACACTTTTGTATTAATTATTAAAGAGAGAGAAGTACAACCAGAAAGAATTGATGTTGATGGCTTCGATATCTACAAGAACATCTACAATCCTCCTCAACAATGAAGATCTCTCCACATACAAGACAACTCTACTTTTCCTCTAACTCATACTTCAATCCAAGAGCATAAGGGTACTTTTCTTGGCCTTCTTCACTCACATCATGAAGGCTTTATTTATAAGCCCAAACACATGAGATTGACTTGGGGAATGGATAGAATGTGATCCCAATAGGTGAGGGAAGCAAATGACACCTCTCCTAAGTATGTAGGATTTGAATTCATGGAGGATTCCATACAGAAGCTTCTAGAACCTTCTTTTTTCCCTTTTTGTACCATCGACGCTCCTAGCAAGAGGGACAAGTGCATCGACCTAGGGTTTTTGTCAAAGGAAGAGGGTATTAACACTCTTTAATCCATGGTGAGAAGCACCATCAGTGCTCTATGTAAAAATTTGAAAGGCACCGACCATCTAGGATATGGAAAAAAGACATCCAAGGTATCTCAAGTTAGGTTTCTTGGAAGGAAAATTATCAATGTGGAATTTCTAGGAAGGATGATGGGAAGTGTGGAATTTCCAGGTGCAACAAAATGCCCCCCAAAGTATGAATCTAGAAGGAATTCATAGGTGCAATATTTTTCAAGATATTTGTATGATATAGAGGCAATAAGAGATAAGCTCACTAACATAAGACCAATAAATGACTCTATCCAAATCAATCACAACTGCAGACCAATACACTACAGAACGATGATGATGACCACGTCATGGATACCAATAGTAAACTGTAGATCCATGATCAACTGATACAGGAAGAAGGAAATGGCTATAGAACATACAAAGTATATCTGTGTCATCTGACCTCAAATATTGAACACAGCCACCAAAACATACAATGTGGATCTGTTTCAGGACTTTCACTGATCTTCAAATGCAACCTGAGCAGAGGAAACTAAGGTGATGAAGCCTAACAACTCAGGTTCTTCATTCCAATCTCTAGCTGATATGATTCTAACCATGTGAATAGATGTCTTGACATCGAACATGGCAGAAACCACTTGATTACCAATCATTGATGAAAATTGTTAACAAGTGCAATAGAAATTTCCATTAATGTCAATGATTCCCAAAGTATCTAAGTACATTCTCCCAAGTGTGAATAGATGTTTTGAAGTCAAATACTTGATAGAATCTCTCAATCATAGCGCATTGATGAAAACCTACTGTTGAAAGCGAGGAAACCTGCCATTGAGGCATGCAATATTCAAGGTACTTGAGTAGGTTTCTAAGTCTAATTCATGGATGATGAGCTAGAGTCGACAGGAACAGACTCGTCATAGGAGGGCCATGATGATTCCCGCATTAGTGACACAAAAAAAGGAACAAAGCTTGATTTGAAGTGATGAAACCGACTCATACATGACTGAATTTATGGATAGGTAAGGTTATTGATGAGTTATTTTCTGAAGAGACATTCTTTGAACAATTTGCGGCATGAAAAATGACTTGGTAGCATTGACTTGACAAGACTAGAACCAGGTGTAATGCAAGGAATATGACGAAGAATTATTTGAATTGAATAAAAGGAGTCAGGTGACTCATAAAAGTGGGCTGACTCAAAGACAAGCTGAATACCCAACTATTCAGATATGCAAATGCAGACAGGTGCCGTGTTCAAAGGTGGACTATAGACTGCCATAAATAGAAATGAAAACCATTCCCCTTTCCTTTAATTTCCCCATCTCAAAATATGAGTTCCTCTTTTCATTTTTATGAGTCCAAAGAGGGTAACAAACACTCTTTATAGTTTGTCCTTCGGATAAGTCCAAACTCATATGTTTTACGAACCTGAGGAAGGAGGGGTTCGTTCCCAAATAGGGTCTTTCATCGTTTGATTTTATGAGTCCGATGAAAGTAAACTCATTTGTCGTTTCATGTTTAGAGAGTCTGAAATAACTAAGAAGAATCCAAAAAGGGTCATTTTTCATAAAATAGGCCTAATCGGTCCAAAAAAGAGATAACCTACCACTGACTAGTCGATGTTTCTGATACTTTCACAAGCATGAATGTAACAAGTTCGCTTGGCAATATTTTTGTGTTTTTAAGGAGACTGAAAAGAGATTAAATACAACTCCATAAAGGGGTTCTTTTTTCAAAATCCAATTTTAACGAGCCTGAAAAACAGTAAACTATACTCGATACCTCTTCACTGAGTTTTTAACGAGCATGCTAAAGGTATAAAAGGCGCTCGAAACCTTTTTCATGTTTGAATCTAGAGCATAAAAAAGCAATAAAGTAAGCACAAACCAGTTTTCATGTTTTAACCAGAGCACTAAAAATGAAAAGTAAGCTCGACACCATCTTAATATTTTTAACAAGCTCGAAGATCGGTTAAAAGAATGTTCAAATATTGGTTTCATTTTTACTCGAGCTCGAAGATCGGTTGAAAGAATGTTCAAATATTGGTTTCATTTTACTCAAGCTCAAAACTAATGGGTAAACTATGCTTGAAATATCCCATTAACATGATATCCAAACATTGGAAGCTTGCCCCCAGCATGATTTATTGTGAAGCTTACCCCTAGCATGGTTGCTAGTGGCTCGACATGCCCCCCAAGCTTCTTTTCGTCTGACGATTATTCTTCCATACCTAACCTAAAAACCTCATTAGAAAAAATTTCAACTCAAAATGCGCCTCCTAAAAAAAATTAATAAAATAATAGTTAAAATAATAAAATAATATTTATTAATTTTGGAGGAAGAAAAGAAAAAAACTACTTTTTTGTTTTTATTTTTGACATATCTCCCCGTGTTTTTACTTAAATTTCGATCAGGAGAGCTCATTGGATGCAAAATTAAATTCCCTCATCCAACGAGTACCCACTCGGCATACTTTTGATAGACCCCACTACCCCAAAAACAAGAAATACTTGAAAAAACATGATGATGACATCATCATCATGTTTTTTCAGGTATTTCATGTTTTTGAGATAGAGGGGTTTGTCAAAAGTATGTCGAGTGGGTACTCGTTGGATGTGGAATTTAATTCTACATCCAACAAGCTCTCCCGATCGAAATTTGAGTAAACAAATAGGGAGATATGTCGAAAATACAAACAAAAAAAGTAGTTTTTATTATGATACCTATCCCCAAATTTATATTAATTTTTTTTTTAATACCTATACGGTATTTCAAATTTAAATTAATTTCATTGCCTAACACATGATGACCTGGAATTTGAGTTAAAGTTAAAAGGCCCATTTTGAGTTGAAATTTCCTCTAATGGGTTACTAATGTGAAAATGTTCACCAATTTTGTTATCTGGAATTATGCAATCAATGCGGAAACTGTTTGTTCCTCTACCCTGCAATGTATAAGTGTAGAACAAAAAAACACAGCAATATGTCCTTTCCTTAAGTAATAAATAAACAACATGAAATAGTTTTATACCTCAGATTCGGATCTGTTTGTCCTTGCTCCAGAAAGTCCTTTAAATGCAATATCCAGTACCTGTAAAGTAGATCAAGAGACAAACAAACAAAGTGAGAGTATCATGATGAATTAACTACTCATATCAGTGATCCAGGAATTCGATAATATTCAATTGAAATAAACAGCACATCAAATATAGGAAAGGGGAACACTTTTGTATTAATTATTAAAGAGAGAGAAGTACAACCAAAAATCCTTGATGTTGATGGCTTCGATCTCTACAAGAACATCTACAATTCTCCTCAACAATGAAGATCTCTCAACATACAAGACAACTCTACATTTCCTCTAACTCAGAATTCAATCTAATAGCATAAAGGTACTTTTTTTGGCCTCCTTCACTCACATAATTAAGGCTTCATTTATAGGCCCAAACACATGAGATTGACTTGGGGAATGGATAGAATGTGATCCCAATAGGTGAGGGAAGTGAATTCCACCTCTCCCAAGCATGTAGGAATTGACTCCATCAAGGCTTCTGTAAGGAAGCTTCTAGAACCTTCTTTTTTCCCCTTTTTGTACCATCGACACTCCTAGCAAGAGGGACAAGTGCACCAACCCGGGGTTTTTGTCAAAGGAAGAGAGCATCGATGCTTTTTACTCCACAATGAGAAGCACCATCAGCACTCTGTGTAAAAAGAAGAAAGGCGCTAACCCTCCAAGATATGGAAAAAATACATCCAAGGTATCTCAGGTTAGGTTTCTCTTAAGGAAAATGATCAATGTGGAATTTCTACAAAGGATGATGGGCAGTGTGGAATTTCCAGGTGCAACAAACTACCCCTTTTTCTGAAAATTTTGTCTATAAAAACCCAAACCAAATAAAGGATTGGGGATCTATGGGATTTTTCCATAATTATACCTCATGATATTCAAGAGAGTACTTGGAGAACATTTTTTCATAAGAGGAAAAAGGAAACTGATACAGAACCTGATATCCCACATAGGGAAGTCTTACCTTAGGAGCACTAAGATACTTGCATGTTGAAACTAGCTCGGGGGGATCCATATTGAAACTAGGAATGGTTTTGGGTCATGGTTGGGTAAAATGTGGTAGTTCCCAAGTTATTTGGTTATCTGAACAAAGGTCATATTTGTCTATGTACTTGTTAATGTTGGGTATTTGAGTGTGCAGGATTTTCAGTCATTAAAATAGATTCACCTTGCAGGTATGAGGTTCTTGATTTTTCCCTTGCATTTTACACAGGTTTTCATAATAAATGTGGAGATTAAATTCAGAATGGAAAATTAGTATTTGTCTGTCATAGCTAGGTTATTTTCTGCATTATTTATTTCTTCACTTGCACATTAAATTCAGTTTTCCCTAACCCAGATGTATTTCTTTTAACAGAGGCTAGTTTATTTTATCTACTCAAACATTCCATTCTAGTTAAGAAAATATATTTTATTCATATTTGTAATGATAGACTATCACCTTTACTTTTATCAGTAGGAGGATTTGGTCTCTATGATTTTCTACATTTTATTTCATCATTTACAGGTTAATTTCAGTCATCTCTGACAGAGGTAATTCTTTAAACAGATTCTAGATTTTTAAATGAGTTAGATTTCATTTTTATTATTTCATTATCAAAACATAAAAATAATATCAGATATTTTGTACCTAAATATTATTAACCCTAACTGTTGAACCTTATCAACCAAAGAACTATTTCTAAACTAACTTTATATCTTTTTTTTGCTCGCAGATTTCATATTTCCAGCAGGATTGTATAAATTATAATCATCAAAACTATTAGCATAAATTCTATGCATAAAAATATAACTTAAACATCATTGTCGAATTTTTATATATTATAACAAAACATAAGATAAACATAGTTAATATATTTTAAAACCTACAAAATATCATAAACAAACTCCAAACAAATAATTTCCACTTTATATATTTACCATATCATATGCCAACCATCGATACCTCTCAAGGTCTGTAGGCACGATTATTATAAACAATAATAATACTATCTACTATCAATATAAAGAGCAACCTTAACTTAATACAAACTCAGTATAAAAAACTTATCCAATTAAAGGATTCGGGATCAAATCCTGTCAGCACTTCTGCCCAAAATAAACCAAACACACCCTTTGTTAAAAACCCAATTCATGCATTTAGATGAACTGAGATCAAATCCTGTGGGCTCGTGTTTAAATACAAAACCAACGTAATATCAGATTATGTTGGGGATAGAATCTTGTAGGATACGATTTCTAATAATGCCAACACTTAAAAGCATTTAAAACAAATATGCTAATAGAGCTAGAATGCACAGGGTATATCCATTAAGCCTTTACACAGGCCACGTATACACATGAGGGTTGAAATCACAACTATCAAGCTTGTACATAAAACCCAGTTTAAAACCTTAATCACAGTCACAATTTCTTTCACAGACCAACTTTGAATTAAAACAAATAAAATACACTTGTTGTGTTTCCTCATCATGGCTCATGGCCGAGAGGTGAAACCCCACCCTTATAAACATTAAAAACAAGAATCCAAGCTATTTCATATACAGATAAGGAAATATATTTAACCTAATGTCAGCTTTGTTACAGACATGACTTCAAATTGATAAATATACAATAGTAATCTAAGTTAAAACATTCACAACGATAAAACCTAGGCATGTAAACTAAACCGTTTATTGCCATAATAAATATTTTTACAAATAAAACTACACAGTTGCGAATTAACAAGGGTGACATTGCAAGCAATGGAAATGTTGAAAGCTAAACTTAATAATTTAAAACCAATATGTAGAACCTTCATTAGCATACCAAAACAATATTTAAGATACAAGCATCAAAACACAGATGGTCATAGACTTGCCAAGATAGTGGCAATATCTACAAATAAACCCCAACTGTGAATGCATATAGTTACACCTTCTATATTTCAAAATTCAAAATATGCATAGTCACGTTCAACATAAGTGCTATTGCAAGCAATAGCATAGTCACGCAGTATAATAATGCGTTATCTACAAGTCCAAACAGAGAGTCTCCATTGTATATATATAAACACCTCAATCATTTACAAATGGATCTATTGAAGTCCCAGAATCCCAAACTTTCAGAAACGGTAAAACCCTTTCCCACATAGAGCTCATGCTCTATCACTCTTTTCACATAGAGGTAAAATGCCTCGTGTTTTTGCAGGGCTTACATGTAGGAGGGTAGTGCAACCACTCTCGGCATCCATCACTGAACCACTCTTTGTCACCGCCTCTGTCTCATGCAAAAGAAAAAGGGAGGATTGTTATAAGTATACTAATCCTCACACTAAAGTAACAAATTAAACCACATTTCAAAACCAAACAGAGAGCATACCTCTCTCATGCAGGACAAGTTTGTTGCTCCATGCAGCATTAAACCCCAAGAACCAAATTCTTTCAAACCACCAACAACAACAAATCCAAATGAGCCATGAAATTGAACAAGCCAGGGTTTGAGACTCATTTCCCACCTTTTCCAAGGTTCTATAAATGCGCCACCCTGGTCACCACTAGAAGAATGATTTTTACCCACTCATACATAGTTTAAAACCCACAAATGCGATATTGGATTGGAACCATTATCAAAACCCTCTTTGACGTTAATACGACAATGTTTCATGACATATAGAATATGCCATGAATATCTCATGATATATATGTTTCATATAAACTTTAATACAAATGGTTAAGTCTTATGACATAAGACTTAACATTTTAGGCATAAAAACATTCCGAATCATATGTATAAATACTAAGCATAGGATAAAATTTATCTTGTCCTAAGCCACACTAATAATGTTAACCAGATAAATGTAGGGCTCATAAACCCCAGCTATACATAAACAATAATGCATACATTAATAGCAAGAATTTCTAGGATAGGACTTTGGTCCTTTTTGTCTTCAAGAGGCAATGGAGTAGTATAGTGTAGGTAGGATGCCAAGTTTAGCGGTGGTAGCAATATTTCGTCACCTAATGAATCCGCAAAAAGAAAGGAGAAGTTTGCATTAGTTAAATATGAACTAAGTAAACCCCATAACATCAAGTATAACCACTTACCTCTTCTAGTAGCCCCAGAAGGGATACAAGTCCTGCCACTCCACCCCTTGACAGTTAAAATTTAAGTCAGGAATTTCCATAAACAATGAACGCAACTCATAAACCAAAAGAAAGATATAATTGAACGAGTATATGTGCATGCATGGCAAATAATTAATCAGCAGAGTAAGCTTTTAAACCAGTTCAAGTAAAATAAACATGATACACAATTACATCAATAACTACATAGGAAATCCATATAATGGTAAGGACAAGATTACGACACTTCGAACTAGAAAAAATGACCAACATATTCCATAGAAGATAAGTTAATGTCTAGATTAGGTAGTAATTACTGGCCTAAATTTATTTATTTATTCAAATTTTGGGGACATTACATTTATCGTTGCAATGATCTATTGTATAAGATGATTTTTTTCACAAATATATTGAATACTTAAATCTTGTTTGTCATTATTTCTATGCTACTGTGATTTGTTTCTAGGCGATTGGTTCATTATTTCTATGCTATTGTGATTTGTTACTAGGAAGATAGTTTCAATTAACGAAACCCGAGAGGGATGATGCACAATCATGGATTCCTTTAAAGGCACTTTAGATTCCACATAACACTGAAAAAACGTGACACATATGACTTCAGGTGACAATTAGAGGTACTTCCCTAATAGATTTGAAGATGAAATAAAAAGACAAAAGTTAGGTAATTGAATAAGATTTCATAATATATAACTTTTATCTATATAAAGTTTGTTTAAATGATTGTAAAATTAGTTTCCCTTAATTTGGGTTTTCAAGTTTTTAGCACATCATAACATATATGTTTTTGTGGGTGAATCCTACATGATGTAAAGGATGTCATTTTTGGATAAAATATTGGAGACATATAAAGGACATATGGTACTAGTGCAACACTATTTTTTCAAAAAAAATCATGAATTATTTTTATTATTATTAATTATTGAAGTCTAAAAATCTTGAAACGAAAATGTTTTGTGTGGGTGCAACACTTTGGGGGAAAAACTTATTGAAATTCTTGATTTCTATATATAAGATTGTATAGCTCTCTCTCCTCTAGTGCACCATATAGTTTTCTTGTGAAATGGTGAAGGCAATCAAAATTTATATAAAAAACAATCGATGTATCTAATTTTGAAAACTAACGTGTGTCATTTAGAAAAATAATAATAAATAAATAAATAATACATTTTAAGGAAAAAATTACATATTTAGAATCGTTAGATCATATTCTACAATATTCTATAATTTCATAAAAAAATATTGTGTTTGTCATAGCAAAAAATGCCATCGAAACTGGGCATATTCATAGACTTCTTAAATACAGGTAATAGCCCTAGTTTATTTTTCCTAGCCAATACATTTCATAGTTGGAACCTATTTAGTTCCGAACATCATTCCAAGCCTTGTTCCCGTATAAATTTTAAATTTTACAAAACGCATATGTGATATAATGAATATGTGATATATCGCATATGTGTTTCACTACATTAATTTAAAAAACAATTTTACATATACATTGGTCTTGGAGAACCATACACTTTCTCCCTATATAACCAACCTTCCCTCCTTTGTCTATCTAACACACATACACATACCCTCTCTCCATCCCTATTTATCTAACCATTTCTATTTCTCTCCTTCACCATCCCTCTACCTCTATAACCATCTCTTAGCACTCTTCTCTCCCTTCTCTCTTCTTCCATCCCTCCCTCTCCTTCTAACTCCATGTGTTCCATCCTCTCACTCACTAAATACCTCACTTTCTCCCCCTACCTCCTCTCTCCACCCCCTTCTCTCTCCCCCCCTAATTCCTTCTCTCTCTTCCTCTCTCCTCATCTCTGTCTAAATTCCCCATCCTTCCTTACCTTGCCACTCCCCCCTCGAACAAACTAACACAACTATTAGTCTTGAAAAAACACACCGTCTCTCCCTCTATAACCAACTTTCCCCCGTTGTATCTCTCACACACATCCAAACACCCTCTCTCCTGTTAGAATAGTAGAATCAAGCTAAACTAGTTGACCTATCTAAGAAACTAACAACATATCATAAAAGATAAGAACATGAAAAGAAAAGGACAAAAGAACAATGATATACATGGTTCACCCTAATGGGTTACATCCATGGGAAGGTAGTCTTCTATTATCTCCAGAATTTCTTCTCCAATCTTACAAGAGAGCAAAGAACAAATACCCCACATAATATAGATGATGTACAACAATGTCATAATAGTACCACTACTACGTCAGGAATACATGATTATGTAGAGACTCGCTTGACCCCATTATATACTAAGAGATGAGGAGGAATTACTCTCACATATTTCATGTGGGATAATATAATTCTCCAAAATAACATCTCTTAATACAATACCATGGACAAATACTCTACACAAGTAAATAAAACACCATATAACTATGGGTTAAATGTATTACTCTTTTACATAGGATTGTAGACAACTTCTGACATAATACAAAGAAAATATTACCTTCCAAAGAATATAATATATTCCACCACTCCCATTAATAATGGCTAGGAGAAGGGCCCACACTAACACTAAGGAAGGAAGGAGTCATTACTGCTTCCCCTTGATGACAACTTCCAGAAAAACCAAAGCTGCAAATAAGAAGAATAGTTCGGCTCATGGAATTTGACGATGAACAACCGCTTCTCACTGAATCATGAAAGTGCACACGAACAAGGTTTTATGATGAAAGACCCAACAATAAAATGTTGAGAACATGTGATGGAATCCAATCGCATAATGCCCAGATCACCACAAGAATTATCACAACGATACATGATAGCTGAAGAACTCTGATATAACATCCACACCAGTGTATAGATACCTTCTGACGACCGATACAATAGAACATGTGGCTAAGAACACCACAACAGTGTACAAAAAAAACTATATGGCCAATACATATGCGAATAGCAGACATTCTTCCAATCAAGGTGCAATATAAATATTTGTAGAAGACCTCAAACATCGAAGAAACAAGACCCCAATGGTCTATACTTCAAAAATGATATCATACAGATGAACATCATGAATTTAACAGTAGAAGATGGTGCTTCATTATTCCTGGAATAAGGTGAAAGCCTAAACAGAGAAGTTATCTGCACAAGAAATTTCAAGATTAAAGCATATAAAGATCATAAAACAAAATTGCTCATACAAAAATGAAAAGGCTTATATACCAAAGGTTAGCAAACATCGTATAAAGGAATGACAACATAATATGATCAAATAAAATATTAATTTGCTCATTAAGGAAAATGAAGTTACGTTTACACATTAAGTGTTAGCCACAATAGATAAATAGTGAGCCAAAGATTTCACTTAAATATATGAAAATTTAGTAATCAAGCAACTAATTTGAAGCATAGGTGCATTTCTTATTAGTATGATGTTCATACGCAAGAGATGAATGCCCTGAAAATGTCAATGCTTCCATATAGGAAAGTGTTGAGGCGTGGAAAATAGCAGGCAACAACAGCAAGGGATTCTCCCCAGTCAACGTTCCCAACTAGCCCGTGACTGTTTGGTATGGGGAATCTGTCCGTTTTACAGTCCGACTACCGTAGGTCAAGTAATAAAAATAAAGGGTTTTACTGGTTGCGGCCCAGTCCACCGTGTATATTTTTGTGTTTTTTTAACTTTAAGTATGATATGCAAGTGCCTATCTAAAATGCAGATTGATAAAGCATACGAGGAGCGGTCACAATGTGATGTGTAGGTTCTTACCTCTCGTCTTAAACTCTCTCGCATCTAAATCACACACAGTAGGAAAAACTAACTAAGTTGTCCCTAGGGAGCGAGATTATATTTTAATGAGTAACATATTATTGTTCATGCATTAAGAAAAATCACATGTAACTGTTCTTTGATTCAAAACACATAAACATGAATATATAGATGAACAATAACATAGCTCATTGTTTGTGAAAACATTCATTACTCATAGTGGAAATTATCATAAAATAAACCAGAGAACATTCATACAAGAACATAGGTTCAACAAGTTAGAACGATCTCACAGTTAATGAATAAAAGCTGAAAACAAAATAGTTCCTCTTACAACATGTTCTCACAAGTCAAACTGGGAAAAATTCCATTTCTCTATCTAACTCTCCTATACTTATACAAAAGGAAAAACTTTTGGGCTGCCCCAAATGACTCATGGGCTTCCTCAACGTTTCATCTCCCAAAATTATTTTATATTGAGTGCTCATACAAATTACAATATAATACATTTAAACAAACTAATAAAGCACTTTAAGTAGAGGGCCCGGCTTGATTATTTAGGAACTTTTTCCACACTTGGGCTTCTGAGGCTATGCTAACAAATTCTGAAGGCTCTAGAAAACGAATCTTAATTTCAAGCTTTGCAGCCTGATTTTTAATCACTTCAATTCTTGCTGAGCTCAAGCACAATTGATCTTCAAGTAACTTTACACTGACTGTTGAATGAGCCACTTCATCTTTCAAGATCTGTTCATCCAGGGCCTTCACTTGTTGAATCCTCTGCTCATCCTCTTGATGTCTACTCTGCAACATTTCTATGAACAGGTCATGTTCTAGAAATGCATCTAATCTCTGCTTAGCAGCCACCTGGCATCGATTATAAGTGATTAGCAGCCTTCTACAATACTCGGTGCAAGCTCCTCTCGTTTTCTTTACAGCCTTTTTGAACTCTCCTACTATGTTTATTGCAAACTCCAACAAGTCATAATCCTACTTTAAGCATAGTTGATCTTTTACTGGTAGAGTCTACAGGAATCTCTTCATTGGCCTCCAACCTTCCTATCCTTCCCGTTAGGACTTCTAAAATTTCTTGAGACCTATCTACAAAATACGAGGTAGTTTCCAAAATTTCTTCCAATCTATTATCTACCTGCAAGACTCTGCATATTTCTTCTTCTATAGACACCTGTAGCTTGTGCATTCTGCTTCTTTGTGTTAGGACATGCTCTTTAAAAGGATGGATATTGGTTTGCTATTCCGTGGCCTCTTTCAAAGATGCTTCTAGTGAAGCAATTTGTCTTTTAAAATCTATTGCTTGTACTTGAAATTGTTTTTCTATATCCTCCATGGTAGCCCTTTGTGTTTCCAGCTACCCAACTTTGCTTTCCAGTTGGTCTCTTTCTACATGAAGGTTTTCATAAGCTGTTTTTTGTCCATCCCTCTCTATCTTTAGCTCCTGATATTCCTACTGCAATTTTGCTAAGTTACCCTGAGCATCTCTTCCTGTCCTTTCAATAGAAACTTCCAAAGACCTCTTGTCTGCTTGGAGGGACTAAAGCTCTGCTTTTGAAGACTTCACTTCATTTCACATATCTTCAAACTTTCTCTTTAATTTGTGGCCTTCATCCCTCTCCTTCCTCAGAGTGTCCTTTAATTGGGCAGCATTTTTCCTTGATTGCTCAAGGTCTGTCATTATTTGATCTACATTATCTTCAGTGGTGTGGATCAATGCTGCTCTAGCTCGTATTGTCAATCTTGGGTCCTTGTATGTCCCATGCACCAAGGTTTAATCAGTGACCATCATACCTGATTATCCACCTGTTTCAACCTTCTTCTTAGTCCTTTTCACAATCCTCTTCTTTTCTCTGTCATAAAAAATGGTACCAAAATCTGGGACTTCTTCCCCTTTCTTCTGTTCAAAAGGTATGATCCTTAATCCAGAAACAACAACCTGCCCTAAATTGTTGCTGGCAGTTGCATCAGGCTCTTGAGAATCAGGACAATCCTGATATTGCACTTCTTGAGTGTCTGTAGGGTTAGAATTTTGTTGATCTATTGTGGACCCTATCTTCTTCAGACTTTCAGCCTCCTTCTTTTTTAGCTCTTCATCCTCTTTCTTTTCCCTTTCTTCTTCTTCCTTCTTGGCATCTTCCTCTGCCTTCTTTGCAGCTTCCTCTACATTCTTTGCTGCTTCTTGTTCAGATTTCTTCCTTTCTTCTTCTTCAATCTTAAGCCAACTCTCGGCTTCCTATGCTAGTCTCCTAGCATCTTTTTCTCTTTTCCTGGCCTCCTTTTCATCATCTTTCTTTTTTTCAGCTTGGCCCTTTCCACCTTTAGTGGTGATGTTCTTTTTAATGCAGTCATATTTTCTGCATTTCTGAAAATTTCCTCATCCTTATCCCAATGGTTTGTATATTCAAAATGTACATTGGCCTCCTTGCAATGTTCCGCAACTTTGTTTTGAGAATCATTTCTATGGAATTTCATCTCTCCAAAGTGAAAATGCTCCAGTTCCTGTACAAAATCTGTAGTGAATTTAACCTTTGCAAATTTATATCTGCCCAATCTGAAAGGCATGGGAGGATAGGATGCCTTCTTGTGTTCAAGAAGGAAACTTCCTATACCATCTAAATAAACCATCCTGACTGCCTCTTTGTGGACCACATATTCAGTGGCATATTTGGGAAGCAAAGAAGGTGCCCTAGAGCAACCATACATCCTAATATACATCCCTTCATCAGTCAAGTAGTAATTTGCATATCCCTGAATGACTTTCAATGCCTCCTTAGACATGCAATTGCATTCTTCAAGAAAATCAACATATACAAGGGCATAACAAAATGTTCACAAATTTCTTTGTAATGACTGTAGTATTTGTGTACCCATAACAGCTTGTAAGCTGTGTACACAGGGGTTCTGTCCCTGTCCCACATGCACCTTAGGTCTGGAAATGGCTGGTGGCATAGTATACAATCAATTAATATGGAGCTCATGCAGAACTCATACTTTTTCTGAGACACCCCTCCCAGAGCTGAAGAAATGCAAGCTGAGAGACTGTTGGACACAATGCTCGCCAAGTTAAATACAGTACCCTGGGTGGCTACATAGAAAATAATAGGAACCCATCCTAACTTGAAACTTTTACCGTGGGCCCTCCCAAAAATTCTATTCAGCATTAACGCAATAAACCTATAAGGGGTTCTTAGAGTAGCTGTGTCATATTCCCTTGATGGCCTAGTTCGGAAATTCTTACCATGTATCATCATTCTTTTTACTGTTTTAACTATTTCTAAGTCAATTTCCTTCAACCAATCTTCAGTTAGGCAAACCTGGGCTGGAGGTAAGTGATAAGCTAATGAGACATAGCTGGGACAGTAAACAGCATAGCCCTGCTTGGTAGTATTGGCCACAATCATAGCAGTCACATCTACCCTAGGAAGAATCCATCCAATCACTTCTGAGTGTGGGAAAATCCCAGGTCTGGTAGTTATCTTCAACAAGGAAAATTTTTCAATGTTGGCATATATTGTTAATTCTTCAAACCTAGTATCAGGCACTTCCTGGTTTGAAATTAGTCTATAAATCTTGCCCCACTTGTAGTCAAGTTCCACCCCGGTGGTGGCTCTAGTATCTTCATAAACATACTCAACCTTTGTAATAATTTCCACCTCAGGTTCCCCTTCAACAACAGGAGCCTTCTTTTTCTGCCTCTTTGACATCTCACCTTTAACAAAGTTGTCCTGTCATAAACCAAAATGCATTTAGGCTATTTGGGATTCTAACCAGTATTCAAAGAATGAAGAAAATTGTCTAAACATTTACCTCTTCCATACTTACAACAGTTAAACCTATGCAAATGCAAAAATTAGGACTAACTAACAAGTACTTCTGCAAAATGATAAGTCTGCAAAAACCCTAAAATGTGCCCACGACTAAAATTAATCATGATCGTCAACATGTATCATAACCTTGCCAACATGTAAAACATCCACCGTCGAGACTAAACATGGGACTATGTGAAGAAAAACAAGTATGCTCAATTCTAAGGAAAAAAACATTAACTTTCAGTAGAACGCGTTCTAACTTCTCGCTCAAACATAAATCTCATCAAATATGCTCATCTCTAAAAAAAATGTGACCCTATCTAGAACACGTGGGAAACCAAAATAGTCGAACAAAAATCTTGCGGCGTTCCGAACAAAACCACGGTAAAACCTATGGTGAAATAAATGAAACCTCCCCTCTCTGGACAGCCAAACGCACACCCAAAAAAACCAATGCAGACAATGTAACGCTCATCTGGACCAATTTCCTAGACAGTCGGACAGGGTTTGAAAAACCATAACGGCTTCGAAACAAACACTCAATAAAAATGAAACCCCCCCCCCACCCGTCTACTAATTGTCAAAGTGAACCACCATATACGCTGATAGGAAAAAAACTCAGAGATATACGCCCATCTACCACGACGGGAAAAAGCTAACCCAAAGACAAGACCTTAGTTCCAAAAACTCAAAAGAAAGGGTAAAATCATGGTTGGCCTACCTGGCAATGAGCTGTGCAGTCGACAAGGAGAATTCGACAGTTCCACGGAAACACCACCCACGAACGAGATCCCGACAGCTAGGTACAACGCATAGTGTGAATCGACAAGGACAGTGCAGGCATGAGTCCATAGGGATAATAATAGAAAAATGACCCCTGCCCCAAATATATATATATATACCCCAGTGAAAACACTCAACGGGAAAAACATCACATATCGGGCAGCGGGACAAATAATGCATCGACGATCAACTTGCTAATGATCCGCAACGGCGGGCGATGGAGACGCTATGAGTTCCGTAGTACAATGAAAACTGTCGGCGAAACACACACTAAAACCCTCAACATCGGAGCTCAAAATGACTATAGCCTCGGACTATTAGTATTTTAAAATGCCACAATGACGGAAGCTACAAAGACAAGAGGTTCCACAGACTAGTCAAAATCAGAGAAAAAGAACCGAACATTAAGTGAACCACGGAAAAAAACTGAACATCGGCGAAAAGACAAGCTATAAGGCGGAAGTTTAGTATGCTCTGGAGCCGCAATGGTGGAACACCAATAGACTAAGGCTTTAGTGAAAAACGAGAAGGATGATGATCAGACAAACAAAAACTAATCCCCCAATTCAAATGCCCAACACAGAGCCAACAGCGACAAGAACAAAAATACGAAAGCAAACCGTGGGATCGGCAAAGGTAAAATATTCTGTCGCGGTGCTTGAAATTTTCCATCTGAAACGGTGACAATACAAGGTACTACTGCTCTAATGGTGACAAAAAAAAACACCGAAAATAATAAAAATAAAACAAAGTGCATCGGCGGAAGACAAGGTTGTGGATCAGGTCGTTGTTCCATTGAGCCTCCGCAACAGTGGCTGCGTAGGTGACCACAAACCCGATTCATAACTCAAACAATCTCCGACATCGAAATAAGAAATCACCGTAAGTCATAATTTAAGCCAAAAAGGAAGCATCGGCATACAAAGATATTCATTCAACAATCATCCTCAAAAAAACAAACTCACAGTAAAGTTAAGCAATCCCAACAAACTAAGCAGGATAAAATTTAAAAGGAGGGTCCCAATTTTTAGAAAATTGGGAAAACGTTGCAGCTACAACAATTGGTGACTACCTGGTGAACCAATATCTCTAAATTAACTCTTCCTTAAATAACAGACTATTTAGCAATAAAACCAACATGTTGAATTTTTCTAGATGTCTAGATTACCCCAGTGGAAAATATATGTACTTTTAATCATTGATGATAGTCCAATTTTAGGAGAATGGAAACCAAAATCTCAAAGTCAAGAAAACTCTTCTGAGGCCAAGTATGTGAGTTTAATTTTACCTCTGCCTTTAGGTAGCTTCCATCTTGGACACCACAAGATTGTAACATATGATAAATAGAGATATTCATTTGTTCCTCATTCCCATGCCATTTTGCACTTTTTTGTGCTTTTGAACTTTTGTCCTTTTTGAGTGCTTCGCATGCCTTCTTTCTGAAATTTTATACAGGATCCTCTATCCATAGTGTCCTTTTGTGTGAGAGATGTATTTAATTTTCAGCTCACGGACGGAGAAGGACTTTTGGAAAATTTGTACTTATATGATTCAGTACCTGGTTTTGATAGATATTGCTTTTTAGGAGTTTTGACTCTTATCAGCCTTTTGGCTTTCGAATTTTCAGCATGGGATTATTTATATATAATATACTGTTTACCCTGCATCCTTTCCATGGGTCTTTTGCTGTCACCCCCTAGGACATTTTAACTGTGAAATGGATGGAGCCTTGAAATAGTATTCAAGACCTTTTGATCCTGAGTTATTTTAAAGGGATTAAGCAGGACTTCAATGTGTTCATAGCCATTTAGGAAAATTGCTTAAATAAAACAATAATACACAGTCTTATACCAAGGATTTCAGTTAATCCAAGACTCTGATGCTTTCCATGCAACCAAAATTTTTCCCCTTTTATTGAAATTCAAAATAAAATTTAACTAAAAACAAGCAGCAATGAAATAAATCAGAGTACACATCCAAATCAATTTATTTATGTACAAGGTTATCAAAACAAAAACTAAAACCAAAACCAAGAAAATAAAATAAAATTTTAGAACTAAACCACTAACTGGTCAATTCTCTGCCCACCCCTATAAATCTGGCAACTTGTAAGTTAAGGGGCTAGGATTGACTACAAAATGGGGAAGACCTAACCAATATCAAATTCTACCATTCTTGAAACAAAAACTACATCTACTAATCTACAATCAATCTCATCATCCCGTGAACATTGAAGGAGATCGGGCTGGGTGTCTGATATGTTGCTGGCTTGTTCTGATGCAAAATGTCCCAGTTCAAGATCAATTAGATAATTCCCCAATATAGATTTTACTGCTTCATTTTCCTCTTCCAATTTAGTGACAATGTGTCTCATGTAGGGTTCTCTTAAAATTTTGATCTGATTTGGGCTTCCAACCACAAATGTGACCAATATGAAGCAAAATACCCTTTTAGTTTCGCTGACCAATCTCGATTCAAAATGAGTCCATAACCATTAGGTATGTTTGCTACCACAATATCAATGTACTGAAAGATATTTTCTTTTGCAGATAATTGAATCAAAACATTCTCCATTTCCCTGACTACTTTCACATTAGTCCTATCTAATTGAGTAACCTCCCAGGCAGTAGGTTTAGGCTGTCCATTAGTCTTTCTGCAAACTGAAAGTGGCATAACATTTACTGATGATCTAGAATCTACCAAACAATTGTGCACCTTATGATTCAAAATTTCCAAAGTCAAAAGGAATGGTGGGGTTTTGAACCTAGTCTTTCCTCCCACACTTACTTCAACAACTTCTTCTATAGGTTGGTTTTTTGTGGGTAGCTCTTCCCTTGGTTCTTCAGGTGTTTTGAGATTTTCCTTGACATTACCCACTTTGTCTTCAATAGGCTTGGCAGGCATGCTGATTTGCTTCATATCTTGACTGATAATAGTAGGTATCTCATTATCTATGTCTTTCCTCGGTTGTTTCTTTACATTCTCTTGTAATTTATTGATCTTTAAGAATATGGAATTTTCTTTATTCACCAAATCCACACTTCTTGTTATCATATTTGTTTTTGATATATCCTCATGTTTTAGATTACTTTCTTCTATATCAAAAAGTGAGACACAGTCCCATAAAACCATGGCATCATTTTCTGTAGCTTTACCAACCTTTTCTTCTTCATCATTATCCTTTGTTAATTTGGAATCTAACAGCCGGTTCATCACTAAAGTCATTGAATTTATCCATTGAGGACAATTTTTTTCAGAATGGGGCTGCTGGTGGAAAGTGCAAAAATTATCCATACCTACCTCTATTAAGTTCATTGATGCGGGACTATGTGGAGGAGGTTTAGACTGATTATTGTCTTCTCTCCTCTTGTAATAAGGCTTATAAGACTTCTGAGCTTCCTTTTTATTTTTCCCAATATATTATTATGTTGGAAAGCTTCTGCATAATTTTTAACATTCCCTCAAAATCATGTGATTGCTCCTCTTTAGGTTTTGACAGTAATAAGGCTTTCTTCCCAAAAAAAAATTCTCCAGATTGCTCAGGATAATCTTCTATGCTTTCTTTTTCAGCCTCTACTCTTTCAGCTTCTTCATAAGTCTTTGATAACGTAGGTTTAACTTGAGATTTTGCAAACATATCCAAGTCAGGCCCCAAAGTTGAGGTATAATACTCAATCAGAACTTTATCAGAAAGCTTATTAGTTGCAGAGAAATTCTTAAGATAAGCAGAAAACCTTTGAGTAAAATTATGCACCTTTTCTTTTATTTCTTTCTTCAAAGCACCTAGACCTTTCATTAGTGCTGCATGGGTCTTTTGGGCTGCATATTTGCTTCTGAATATCCTTTCAAAAGTATCCCAATCTGGGATTGAGTTTGCAGGAAAACGAAAATACCATGAGGCTGCTCCTCCTTGAAAGGTATGTAGAAAAAGTTTGCAGACTACATCTTCATGTTCTCTAGCCCTTAATCCTTCTATGGCCAAGTAGAAACTTTGCAAATGGTCATCTACTAAAATTTTCTCACTTGGATCAAACCTGGGAAAAATCTTCCCAAAATCTTGAGGTAGGTCATGCAAAGGAGGTGTTAGGTTTAAAGGTGATCTGGCTTTCCAAGCAGATGGTGGATTTGGTGGGTTAGGTGGCTGATTTGCATTTATGCCTGCCATGAGTTTGGGTGGAGAGTGAGGTGGTGAATGAATAGAAGTATGGACCGGTGAACCGTTAGGTGTATCAGGTCCTACTTGATTCAAAGGCTGAACAACTTCCTATAAAGCTGTTTCTACAAGTTCTTCCCAATCTCCAACTAACATAGAGTCTTCCAATACAGGACAATCTTTCTTCTTGTACTCTCTTCTAGGTAAGTCAGGGATAATTGGTAATCCTCCAATATTCTTCACATAATCCCTAGTGTGTCTTCTCAGATCATTAACAACTTCATTTTCCATAGAATACAAATGTTCTTTCCACTTCTCTTCAGGATTTGGATTGGGAAATGAACTCCTTTCAAAACTATCACTGGTGGATTAATTTCGAGGAAATCGGTTTCCTCGGCTAGCCATGCACTGGTGGCCCTCCTTCTAGCACCAGAAACTATTGAGGCCTAGAAAATCGCAGGCAACAATAGAAAGGGATTATCCCCAGTCAACGTTCCCAACTAGCCCGTGACTATTTGGTATGGGGAATCCGTCCAGTTTACTGTCTAGATACCATAGGTCAAGTAACAAAAATAAATGGTTTTACCGATTACGGCCTGGTCCACCGTGTATATTTTTGTCTTTTTTTAACTTTAAGTATGATATGCAAGTTCCTATCTAAAATGCATATTGATAAAGAATAGGAGGAGTGGTCACAACGTGATGCACAGGTTCTTACTTCTCATCTTAAACTCTCTCGCATATAAATCACACACAGCAGGAAAAACTAACAAAGTTGTCCCTAGGGAGCGATATTATCTTTTAATGAGTAATGTATTACTGTTCATGCATTAAGAAAAATCATAGGTAGCTATTCTTTGATTCAAAACACATAAACATGAATAGATAGATGAACATTAATATAGCTCATTGTTTGTGAAAACATTCATTACTCATAGTGGAAATTATCATAAAATAAACAAGAGAACATTCATTCAAGAACATAGGTTCAACAAGTTAAAACGAACTCACAGTTAATGAATAAAAGTTGAAAATGAAATAGTTCCTCTTCAACATCATCCATTGCACAACATTTGAACATTCCATGAAATCTTTCTCCAACAGGAAAAATTGTAATTATATTATTGCAGAATGAAATAGTTCCTCTTACAACATGTTCTCACAAGTCTAACTGGGAAAAATTCCATTTCTCTATCTAACTCTCCTATACTTTCTACAAAAGGAAAAACTTTTGGGCTGCCCTAAATGACTCCTTGGCTTCCCCAAATTTTCATCTCCCAAAATTATTTTATACTGAGTGTTCATACAATTTACAATATATTACATTTAAACAAACTAATAAAGCACTTTAAGTAGAGAGCCCCGCTTGATTATTTAGGAACTTTTTCCACACTTGGGCTTTTCAGGCTATGCTTTCAAATTCTGAAGGCTCTAGAAAACGAATGTTAATTTCAAACTTTGTAGCTTGATTTTTAATCACTTCAATTATTGTTGAGCTCAAGCGCAATTGATCTTCAAGTAACTATACACTGAATACTGAATGAGCCATTTCATATTTCAAGATCTGTTCATCCAGGGCCTTGACTTGTTGAATCCTCTGCTCTGCAACATTTCTATGAATAGGTTATGTTCTAGAATTGCATCTAATCTCTGCTCAACAGCCACCTGGCATCGATTATAAGTGATTAGCAGCCTTCCGCAATACTTGGTGCAAGCTCCTCTCGTTTTCTTTACATCCTTTTTGAACTCTTCTGTCGTGTTTATTGCAAACTCCAACAAGTCATAATCCTGCTTTAAGCCTAGTTTATCTTTTGCTGGTAAGTCTGCAGGAATCTCTTCATTGGCCTCCAACCTTCCTATCCTTCCCATCATGACTTCTAAAATGTCCTGAGACCTATCTAAAAAATACGAGGTAGTTTCCAAAATGTATTCCAATATATTATCTACCTGCAAGACTCTACATCTTTCTTCTTCTATAGACACCTGCAGCTAGTGCATTCTACTTCTTTGTGTTAGGAAATGCTCTTTAAAAGGTTGGATACTGGTTTGCTGTTCCGTGGCCTCTTCCAAAGATGCTACTAGTGAAGCAATTTGTCTTTTAAACTCTGCTGCTTGTACTTGAAATTGTTTTTCTGTCTCCTCCATGGTAGCCCTTTGCGTTTCTAGCTCCCCAACTTTGCTTTGCAATTGGTCTCTTTCTACATGAAGGTTTTCATAAGGTGTTTTTAGTCCATCCCTCTCTATCTTTAGCTCCTGATATTCCTGCTGCAATTTTGCTAAGTTACCCTGAGCATCTCTTCCTGTCCTTTCAATAGCAACTTCCAAAGACCTCTTGTTTGCTTGGAGGGACTGAAGCTCTGCTTTTGAAGACTTCACTTCATTTCTCATATCTTCAAACTTTCTCTTTAATTGGGCAGCATTTTTCCTTGATTGCTCAAGGTCTGTCATTATTCGATCTACATTATCTTCAATGGCATGGATCAATGCTGTTCCAGCTCGGATTGTTAGTCTTGGGTCCTTATCTATCCCATGTACCAAGGTTTTATCAGTGACCATCATCCCTGATTGTCCACTTGTTTCAACCTTCTTCTCGGTCCTTTTCACAATCCTCTTCTTTTCTCTGTCATAAAAAATGGTATTGAAATTTGGGACTTCTTCCCCTTTCTTCTATTCAAAAGGTATCAGCCTTAATCCAGAAATAGCAACCTGCCCTGAATTGCTTCTAGCAGTTGCATCAGGATCTTGAGAGTCAGGACAATCCTGATCTTGCACTTCTTGAGTGTCTGCAGGGTTAGAAGTTTGTTGATCTATTGTGGACCCTGTCAGCTTCAGAATTTTAGCCTCCTTCTTCTTTATCTCTTCATCCTCTTTCTTTTTCCTTTCTTCTTCTTCCTTCTTGGCAACTTCCTCTGCCTTCTTTGTAGCTTCCTCTACATTCTTTGCTGCTTCTTTTTCAGCTTTCTTCCTTTCTTCTTCTTCACTCTTAAGCCAACTCTCGGCTTCTTGTGCTAGTCTCCTAACATATTCTTCTCTTCACCTGGCCTCCTCTTCATTGGCTTTCTTCTGTTCAACTTGGCCCTTACCGCCTTTAGTGGTGATCTTATTTTTAAATCTTCTTTTTAATGCAGTCATATTTTCTGCATTTCTGAAAATTTCCTCATCCTTATCCCAGTGGTTTGTATATTCAAAATGCACATTGGCCTCCTTGCAATGTTCCGCAACTTTGTTCTGAGAATCATTTCTATGGAAGTTCATCTATCCAAAGTCAAAATGCTCCAGCTCCTGTACAAAATCTGCTGTGAATTTAACCTTTGGAAATTTATAGTTGCCCAATTTATACCTTCTTGTGTTCAAGAAGGAAAATTCCTATACCATCTAAATAAACCTGCCTAACTGCCTCTTTGTGCACCACATAATCAGTAGCATATTTGGGAAGCAAAGAAGGTTCCCTAGAGAAACCATACATCCTAATATACATCCCTTCATCAGTAAAGTAGTAATTTGCATACTCCTCAATGACTTTCAATGCCTCCTCAGACATGCAATTGCATTCATTCAAGAAAATCAATGTATACAAGGGCATAATAAAGTGTTCACAAATTTCTTTATAATGACTGTAGTATTTGTGTGCCCATAATAGCTTGTAATTTGTGTACACAGGGGTTCTGTCCCTGTCCCACATGCACATTAGGTCTGGAAATGGCTGGTGGCATAGTATACAATCAATTAATATGAAGCTCATGTAGAGCTCAGAATTTTTCTGAGACACCCCTCCTAGAGCTGAAGAAATGCAAGCTGAGAGATTGTTGTACACAATGCTCGCCCATTTAAATATAGTCTCCTAAGTGGCTACATAGAAAATAATAGATCCCATCCTAACTTGAAACTTTTACCATAAGCCCTCCCAAAAATTCTATTCAGCATTAACGCAATAAAACTATAAGGGGTTCTTAAAGTAGTTTTGTCATATTCCCCTAACGGCTTGGTTCATAAATTCTTACCAGGTATCATCATTCTTTTTACCATTTCAACTAGGTCTAAGTTAATTTCTTTCAACCAATCTTCAGTTAGGTAAACCTGGGCTGGAGGTAAGTGATAAGATAATGAGACATAGCCAGGACTATAAGCAGCATAGCCCTCCTTGACAGTATTGGATAGAATCATAGTAGTCATGTCTGCCCTTGGCAGAATCCATCCAATCACTTCTGAGCATGGGAAAAGCTCAGGTCTGGTAGCTATCTTCATCAAGGCATATTTTTCAATGTTGGCATATATTGTTAATTCTTCAAACCCGGTATCAGGAACTTCTGAGTTTGAAATCAATCTATAAATCGCACCCCACTTGTAGTCAGGTTCCACCCCAGTGGTGGCTCTAGTATCTTCATAAACGTACTCAACCTTTGTAATAATTTCCACCTAAGGTTTCCCTTCAACAACAGGAGCCTTCTTTTTCTGCCTCTTTGACATATTGCCTTTAACAAAGTTGTCCTATCATAAACCAAAATGCATTTAGGCTATTTGGGATTCTAACCAATATTCAAATAACGAAGAAAACTGTCTAAACACTTACCTCTTCCATACTTGCAACAGTTAAACCTAAGCAAATGCAAAAATCAGGACTAACTAGCAAGTACTTCGACAAAATGATAAGTGTGCAAAAACCCTAAAACGTGCCTGCAACTAAAATTAATCATGATCGTCAACATGTATCATAACCTAGCCAACATGTAAAACATCCACCGGCAAGACTAAACACGGCACTATGTGAAGAAAAACCAATCTGATCAATCCTAAAGCAAAAAGCATTAACTTTTAGTAGAACGCATTCTAACTTCTCGCTCAAACATAAATCTCATCAATGAGGCTCATCTCTGAAAAAAAATGTGACCCTATCCGAAACACCTGGGAAACCAAAACAGTCGAAAACAAATCTTTCGGTTTCCTGAACAAAACCAGGGTAAAACCCATGGTGAAATAAATGAAACCTCCCCTCTCCGGACGACCAAACGCACACCCAGAAAAATCAGTGCAGACAGCTNTAACTATCAAAGTGAACCACCATATATACTAATAGTAAACAAACTCAGAGATATATGCCCATCTACAACGGTGGGAAAAACCTAACCCAAAGATGAGACCCTAGTTTCAAAAACTCAAAAGAAAGGGTAAAATCATGGTTGGCCTACCTGGAAATGAGTTGTGCAGTCAATAAGGAGAATCTGGTAGTTCCACGGCGACACCACCCATGAACGAGATCCCGACAACTAGGTACAACCCACAGTGTGAATCGACAAGGACAGTGTATGCACGAGTTCACAGGGATAATAATAGAAATATGACCCCCCCAAAATATATATATATATATACCTCGGTGAAAACAATCGGTGGGAAAAACATCGCATATCGGGCAGCAGAACAAATAATGAATCGGTGATCAACCTGCTAATGAGCTGCAACGACGGGCGATGGAGACACTATGAGTTCCATAGTACAATGAAAACCATCAGTGAAACACACACTAAAAACCTCAACATCAGAGCTCAAAATGACTATAGCCTTGGACTATTAGTATGTTAAAATGCCGCAACGGTGGAAGCTACAAAGAAAAGAGGTTTTGTAGATCAGTCAAAATCAGAGAAAAACAACCGAACATTAAGCGAACCATGGTGAAAAACCGAACATCGGTGAAAAGACAAGCTATAAGGCAGAAGTTTAGTCTGCTTCAGAGCTGCAACGACGGAACACCAATAGACTAAGGCTTTAGTGAAAAATGAGAAGGATGGAAATAGGACAAACAAAAACTAATCCCCCAATTCAAATGCCCAAGATGGAGCCGACAGTGACAAGAACAAACATACAAAAGCAAACGTGGGATCGGCAAAGGTAAAATCTTCCGTTGCGGTGCTTGCAATTTGCCATCCGGAACAACGGCAATACAAGGTACTAGTGCTCTGATGGTGACAAAACAAAACGCCGAAAATAATAAAAATAAAACAAAGCACATCGGTGAAAGACAAGGTTGTGGATCGGGTCGTTATTCCATTAAGCCTCTGCAACGGTGGCTGCATAGGTGACTACAGACCCGATTCATAACTCAAACAATCTCCTACAATGAAATAAGAAATCACCGTAATTCATAAGTTAAGCCAAAAAGGCAGCATCGACATACAAAAATATTCATTCAACAATCATCCTAAAAAAATCAAACTCGTAGTAAAGTTAAGCAATCCCAACAAACTAAGTAGGACAAAACTTAAAAGGAGGGTCCCAATTTTTAGAAAATTGGGAAAACGTTGCAGCTGCAACAGAAAGTTAGATACAAGTAGGAACAAGATAACCTATGCAATCATAAGAAGTAAATAAAGAAGCATCATCAGTCATATGTTTAGATGCACCAGAATCCATTATCCATTCCACCTTATAAGAAGAATTATTAGGCAAAACAATAAATGCACATAAAGCTACTTGAGAGTCATGATAAGTTTTCTTTTTATCTTTAGCCATTAAATATTTTGATTTAAAACAATTCTTTTCAGGATGGTTAGTTTTACCACAATGTTTAGAAGGATTGTATACTTTCTTCTGTTTACTATTTCCATTAGAAGCATGAGAAGCATGTCCAGAATTAGCATTAGAAGGATTAGAACCTTTAGAAATATTAATTTTTTTCTTATGATGCTTATTAAGTGCAATTAGAGATTTATTAGGTGTGAGTTGTCCTAAAACAATTAACATTTCTTGCTCATTGATCAATCCTTTACAAGATTCATCAAAAGTTTGCTTTGTAGTACTTTAAGACAATTCTAGAGCTCTATTCCTAGTTTCAATGAGCATATCAAAACAAGATGGCATTTTACGTTCTACAAGAATAATAAGAGCAGTGTCAGTTTTCTTATAATCTTTACCACAACTATTTAATTTATGATTAAAGTTTTCAATTCAGCAAGATATAACTCAACTCTTTCAAAGTCAGCATCTTCGAGGTCAAAGATCTTCTTTTCAAGATAATATGAAGAAACATCATCAGATTTATCAAATAAAGAGGAAAGAATTTTCCATACTTGAACTGGCCTATCTTCTGCCTCAATACGTACATGAAGACTTTATGCAACAGTTTGACCAATGAGCCCCCTTGCTTGATCACTTTTGACTTCCCATATAGCCAAATCATTAGCAACATTAGGTGTCTTGTGTTCACCATTAACTAGCCTCCAAATATTCTTACTCTTGAGAACATCAATCATCTTTCTCTTCGAGGAAAGATAGTTAGAACCAACTAATTCAGGAACAGAAGCTACTTCGGAAGTCATAATAAGTGAAATTTTGTCAAGAAATAAGAAACCATAATACTAAAAAATGATAGAAAAATAGTGAAAAACTTGAAAACAGTTACACTTTACTAATCTGAATTGGCAAAAGCACAGTTAGAAACACAGTGAAGAAAATAGGAGAAACTTTCACTTACAACCCTATGTAAAACATGTTCCCAGAAAATCCTAGTCTTCTGTTCTTGTCATGTAGGTGGATCCAAAATGGTTGTTCCAATTCCAAAAATAGGCTATAATAAAACATTCGGTAAGAAATGACCAAGTTACGACCCTTTTTTATAACTGTTGTTTTTATTACCGAAAGGAATCCTGTAAATGCCCAGTTTTCTATTCTGATCACGTTGGTGGATCCATTATGGCTGTTCCAATTCCAAAAACAGGTGATAATAAAAAAATCGGTAACAAAATGACCAAGGTACGGCCTTTTCTATAATTGTCATTTTTATTACCGAAAGAAAGCCCATAAATACCTAGTTTTCTGTTCTGGTCGCATGGGTGGATTCAGAATGATGTTTCCAATTCCAAAAACAGGTGATAATAAAAATTTTGGTAAAAACTGACCAAGTTATGGCTCTTTTTTATAACTGTCATTTTTATAATCAGAAAAAAAATATCCTTGTAGAGAGCCCGAAAATCATGTAGATCGACAGAAGAAACATCAAGAAACCCTTGAAAAAATTCTGCAAAAATCTTACACAACAAGTTCGGGTTAGGGTAAAAACAAAATGCAGAAATATGCCCAGATCTGAAGAGAAGCCTAATGGCTACCATATAGAAAGCAAATCTACAACAAAATGGCAATGCCCAAATGATAATCATTATTGATTTAAAACTATAGAAGGTACTAGATCATAACAACCCGCTCTGATACCATGTTAGAATAGTAGAGTCAAGCTAAACTAGTTAACCTATCTAAGTAACCAACAATATATCATAAAAGATAAGAACATGAAAAGAAAAGGACAAGAGAACACCGATATACGTGGTTCACCCTAATGGGTTGCATCTACAGGAAGGTAGTCTTCTATTATCTCTAGAATGTCTTCTCCAATCTTACAAGAGAGCAAAGCACAAATACCCCAAAGAATATAGATGATGTACAACAGTGTCAAAATAGTACCACAACTACATCAAGAATACATGATTATGTAGAGACTCACTTGACCCTATTATATACTAAGAGATGAGGACGAATTACTCTCACATATTGCATGTGGGATAATATAATTCTCCAAAATAACATCTCTTAATACAATACCATGGACAAATACTCTACACAAGTGAATACAACACCATATAACAATGGGTGTTAAATGTATTACTCTTTTACCTAAGATTATAGACAACTTCCGACATAATACAAAGACATTATTACCTTCCAAGGAATATAATATATTCCAACATCTCCATCTCTCTCTATCTGACCATCGTTATTTCTCTCCTTCACTATCTGTCCTGAATATTTAAATAATATTATTATTTATAAATAAATAGGATATTAGTTTGTTGGTGAAAGGGCGTAACCCTTCACTATGCATGATCAAGCGTTATAAAGGTGAGCTTCATTTTAATATTGTATTCATCACCTATCAATATATCATTATTTTATTATTCATCATGGAAGTCGGATTCGACTCTTAACAGTCCAACCAGATATGGTTGTACCATTTGGTATCAGAGCAGATTCTCTCCTCCGACACTGAGTTCGGATTTGGCTCATACACTCCCTCTTCACCATGCTACTCCTTATTCTCTCCATTCACTTTCTTAATCTTTCTCACTCACCTATTTCCCCTATCTCCCTCACTCATTCCATGTTCTCTCCTCATGCATTTCTCTCCCCACTTCACACTCCTCCCTTTCCTGCACTCCTTTTCACCATCCTCAACACCTTCTCACTGTTCCTCTTCCTCGTCACACTTCCATGCGCATTCACCCACGCTTATGGTCCACCTTCCCCCTCGCTGCTCCCTTTCCACCTACATTTCTTCTCTGCATGAGTCCTCTCCCCTACATCAACACCCTCACTCTTCCTCCCTTCCTTCGTCTTCCACCTGGGAAGGCCTTCCCTTCCACAAGTCTTCATCCTTCGATTTCCTACCTGCAAATTGCCACCCACATTCTCATCCTTCATTCTTCCCATGCTGCCTGCAACTTCCACCCATGCTCCCATCCTTCCTTCTACCCATGCCCTCCTCCTTTTCTACGCTTTCGGAAAACCCATCGCAATCCCCATGTATTCCCCATTGCAGCTTCACCTGATCGATGCCTCGTCCTCCTCCCATCGTCCCCATGGGTGCCACCTTACAACCTTTCCTCACGCGAACCCTAAAACCTACAAAAAATTGTTTTTTAATAAAAACTAAATATTATATATAATCATAATATGATAATAATTATTTTATTAAAAATAGATTTAGTCCCCAACTTTACAATAAATAATAGAAAAATAAAATAAAATATATAATATAATAATTTTATTATTATTTATTTATTATTTATTTATTTTTCCCTTTCACTCGATAAGCCAAAATAGCTTCAAAGTACACACCTCGGCATACAAGGACCAAGACCATGGCGGAACCAAAATACCAAATCGAAAAAATGGAGAAGGACATCAAGTCCCTCGTCGCTAACCAAAAAATCTTGAAGGAAGAGATAAAAAATAACAATACAGTGCTTAAAAAAGAAATTGAGGACGAAGTTGTTCTGGTACTAGAAAGAAGGATGGATGAAAAAAATGACATCCTGAACGAGAAACAAAAAGGCTTGGATGAAAAAATGAGTACCATGACTAAAAACATAAACACCATAACACAAAACTTGAGCACCATGATGCATAACCATAATACATTAATGGAGGTGTTACAAAACCTAATGCCTAGTACAGACCATGTCACTAGTCTAGACATGTTAGATGCCTCATTTCATGTTTCCACATAGGAAACACTCTCCAAGAATCATGAAGATTAGCAAAAAAAAAATATTACCAATGCCACGCTTAAACAAGAGATAGAAATAAAATTAATGCCAGATATGGAGGCATGATTAAACAACAAAATAGACACTATTAGTTAGATAATAGAAAATTAAAAGGATAGAAATCACCGCCAACAATGAAGTAGTTAAAATATGTCACTTGTATCGTCCAATAGCTCCGAGCCACCATCAAACCATAAAGTAAAAAGCGGCCAATATCATCCTTACATAGTGCACCCACCTAAGGCAAAAATAGAGTTGTTGAAATACAATGGAAGTAAAGACTAATGAGCTGCCTAGTTAAACAAAGTAAAAGAATAACGATGACATTTACAATATTCAATGTGACGAGGAGAAGGTGAAATATGTGTCAATGCATATGGAAGCGTATGCATATATTTGGTACGTATGGTAGAAGAGAGACAATTTTTCCTACACCTGGAACTTGTTCAAAAATTATTTTTTGAATAGACTTCAAGGAATTGGAGTGAATTTTTCCGTAAACTTACCATATTACAATAGGTTGGAAGCATTGAGGAATTCACACATTAGTGGGAATCCTTATCGACATGAGTATTTGGGTTGTTTGAAAAGAAAAGACTCGAAACCTATTTAGGAGGTCTTAAACGATACCTCCAAAAATAATTAAAGATGCATGACATACCTAATGTAGAAGTGGAAATACATAAAGCAAAAGGTGTAGAACACAAATTGGAAGGAATAAAAATAAGAGGCGATAACCATTATCGATGAGAAAAAGAGACACAATGTAGGTATTGTGATGATAATTGGTCACCCAGTCATCAATGCCACAAAACTCAATCATATGCCTATGAAATTGAAAATAGGTTGAAAACATTTAACGGTTATTCTGATAATTGAAAAAGAAAAAAAACACATGTCGTCGATGCGGTGATGACTAGACCCCAGGCCAAAAATGTAGGAATAGTCTGAAAATATAGTAAAGAATCATCAATGGAAACAAAGTGTAAGTATCTACACAAGAAATATCGTCTGATTCTAATACCGACATAGAATCAGAATGAGAGACGACATTAGGAAAATGCTCAATCTTTGAGGACAAATCTTTCCCAAGGGGAAGGCAATGTTGTGAATAATTAAATAATATTATTATTTATAAATAAATAGGTTATTAGTTTACTGGTGAAAGGGTGTATCCCTTCACTGTGCATTCTCAATCCTTATAAAGGTGAGCTTCATTGTAATATTTTATCCATCACCTATCAATATATCAGTATTTTATTATTCATCATGGAAGTCAGATTCGATTCTTAATAGTCCAACCAGATATGGTTGTACCACTATCCCTCTGTATCTGTAACCATCCATCAACCCTTTC
>LPNX010259564.1:77332-88569 GCA_001517045.1 Pseudotsuga menziesii | reverse complement strand
TGACTCTAAAAGCATAGAATAGGAAATAGGAAAGTAGAAGGACTTACTTGTATTAAACGAAGGTTGATCCTTGCTATCTTCTCCCTCTCTGATCCACTTCAAAAGTATCTAGGATAGTTCCTCCTTCACCTTTTAATAAATACTCTTCCAGATACAAAGCAATTCATATATATAGATGCAGGTTAGGCAAATCATATATTATAATGAAATGTAAACATTTACCAATCCACAACACATGAAACACAATATGGAAGAAGTAATATCTTTATTAACAATAATAGAAAGAGTTTAGGTTACAACCCAATGTCTGAACAAGGACTCCTCTGTCACCAAAGGACTCTGAGTTTCTCTGCTCCAAAGATTTCTGTAGACAATCCACCAGCATAACTTTTCTCTCCAAGTATCACTATCAAACCCCCTCCCCAAGGCCTCTATTTATATGGATGAAATGAGGCAGTTCTCGAAGGTTAGGGAGGTTGTAGCAGTTAATGGAAAGTTGCGCATGACTCACGATCTGTCCCAATGGACAGTCGCGCATACTGCGCCATAGCTAAAAGCTTGAAAAATAGATCAAATTTTTTAAATTTTTATGATGAATTACTGAATCACACTATGTGTTTTTTGTCAGGAAAATATGGTGCTGGAGTGGAGGGAGAGGGAACATGAGATGATGGACCAAGCAGCTTTCCAAAGCCCTCCTACTATCCAAGCATTGCGGAATAGTGGACTATTCAAGTTTTTCTACACATCACCCATGCGGGCCAATGTCCGCATATTAGAGTTCTTGGTCAGTTATTGGGACCATGACCTGGGGATGTTCAACATCCAAGGTGAGACTTTGGAGCTTACCGCAGAGGACATCTATTTCATTACCAGATTATCACATCGGGGAGCACCGGTGAACCTAGAGGGTACTGGCAGGGGTGGTGACCCCTTGAGTGTTCAGAACTATGTTGACGTATTCTGCAGGCCAGGTACTCAAAAGAAGGGCAGTAGCGTTCTTATCGCAGACATACAGGACTTTACGCTGCAAGTATTGGCCAGTACTATTGTTAAACTTTCAGGGTCAGCAGGACTACATCATGCCACCAGGACTCAGATGAGAGTGGCGGTGGACTGCTTTAGAGGCACACTCTTTGATTGGTGTACAGGGATTGCCCCCATCATGAGGAGGCAATTGTCCGACTGTAGGAGGGGGAGATGGAAGAACTTTAGCTATGCTAGTATATTGGTTGCGTTCTTCTTTGAGAGGGTGCCAGCTATGAGCCCTGCGATACCCTTAGAGATCAGACATCCACGTCAGCCGAGGCTGAGCAGGTGGGGAGATATCTTCCTCCGTCAGGGAGGAGGAGACATAGTACAGAGCATGTATGATGACAATTTTTACACATGGTGGGAACGGCAGGTGCCAGCATTGGAGCAGTTTCCATATGCCGGATTAGATTTCCGAGGTGATCCGGACCTAGTCCTCCCTCCAGGAGGAGCATGGGGAGAGATGGGTAAGTCACTTTTTATTTTTTATCATTATCAAATTTTTATGGATTTTCAAATGATAGGATATATACATATGCACAAGTCTAACCCTACTCATGTGTCAAAATGGAGATATTGGACCGATCCGCCCTGTAGGGCACCCACGTACCTTTGTACGTCCTGTAGCAGGAGGAGATCCTGGGCTGATCCAGGTACTCGAGGCGAATCTGACTAGGCTTACCGAGCGAGTACCCACTATACGGATAGAGCATCTCCCTGTAGCTATGTAGGAGTTAGTAGTTGGGGTTCCATCAGTCTGGCTATGTCTTTTCAGACGGGTAGCCAGAGCAGTATGTGTATATAGAGATGCAGTGGAGGCTGCCGACGCTGAGGAGGCTAAGGAAGCCAGGGGGCATAGAGATCACGGGGACCAACCAGGTCCCANTAGGATTACGCACCTGGTAAGCTCGATTGAGCTGGGAAACAACCAACTGAGAATCCAAACGGACTTCCAGCTGGGTGATGCCTCGTGACAAGGCATCCCATAGGAGCTCAATTAAAGCCCTATATTCAACAACATTATTGGAAGCAGGACCTAGACAAGTGCCACCCGCAGCAACAAGTTGTCCTGAGGGGGAGTAAATAACCCATGCTGCCGAAGCCAGGTTACAAGTGTGATAGTTGGGGCCATCAACAAAACCTACATACATCTTGGAAGACATCTGCAACAACCAGCAGATAGTATAAAAAACAAAACTGACAACCTAATGTACATAAAAATACATACATTAATATACAAGAACAAGTACTAAGCCTAGGCATAGTACTTCTTCAAGTAGAGCCCATTTCTAGGCTCAGGCAGCTTATTCCCATCATAATCCACCAATTCATATGCGCCTTTACTCAAAAATTTAGACACAACATAGGGTCCCAACCACATAGCCTTGAATTTTCCTACCCCCAGGGGTTCTTTATCTTGATCCCAGAGCAAGACAAGTTCCCCCTCAGAGAAAACCCGAGGTTTGACCGTTTTATCATATTGAGATTTAACCCTATTCTTATGAGCTTGGTTTGCAGTCAACGCATCTCTACATTGTTCATCAAGGTGTTCTAAATGGAGCAACCATTCTTCAAGCTCGGTTGTGTCAGGTAGCACGTGAATAGCTATCTGCAGGGATGGGATTTCGCATTCAATCGGTGTAATAGCTTCCACCCCGTGAACGAGTTGGAAGGGGGAAAAAACCGTAGCAGTTTTGACATTGGTTCGATAAGCCCAAAGAGTAGGATATAACATGATGTGCCAATTTGAACGGGTTGTATCAATAGTACGTTTAAGAATAGTTTTTAAAGTTTTGTTTACAGCCTCGAACTGACCATTTGCTTGCGGATAATAAGGAGAAGAATGTTCTTATCAAAATCCGAGCATGGTGGTCAGCTCTGTCATCATGTGATTTTGGAAATGACTGCCATGGTCAGTGACAATCACTTTGGGAATACCAAACCTAGCAATAATCTGATTAAACATGAAGTAAGCTGTCGTTTCCCCATTGTCTTTGAAAGTAGGCATTTCCTCTTCCCATTTTGTGAAATAGTCGACAGCGACAATGATGTATTTGTGCCCCCCAGCCGAGGCTAGGTTGCATGTCATATAATTGATCCCCCACTTCATGAAGGGGCCTACCGAGACAACGGGAAATAAGGGAGCAGGATGTGACCGCATTTTTCTGGTGTACAGCTGACATGGATGACAGCGTTTTACAGCTTCCACACAATATTTAAAGATGGTGGGCCATAAATACCCGGCACGTAATATCTTTTGGGCCGTTGCTAACCGAGATAAATGACCCCCACACGCTCTGCTATGGGAATCATTTAGGACAATCTCTGCTTCCTCATGAGTAAGGCAGCGGCGCAAGACAGAATATACCCCTCTTCGATATAATGTATCTCCGATTATGAGGTAGTTTTTAGCATGAAGACGTAACTTGCGTCGGTCTTCCCTAGAGTAAGCAATAGGATACTTCAAAGTCTGGAGATATATGAGAATATCTCTGTACCAAGGATCAGAGGTTGATATAAGGAAGATGTGCTCATCTGGGAATGAGTCATCTTGAACCACTACATCTTCTTCCGTAGGGAATTTTGCTATAAGCTCGGCAAAAACTAAGGACTTTTTGGATTTAGCGGATTGGAAAACCAAGTCAAACTCTTGGAGAATGACTATCCACTTGTTGAATTTTCCCCCAACAATGCGTCGGGATAAAACATATTGGAAAGGGTTTACATCCGCCACTACAGTAGTGGTCCTCAGTAAGATGTAGTGCCGTAACCTCTGTACAACATAAACAGCCGCTAAGGCTAACTTCTCGACGTGGGAGTACTTAAGCTCAGGCCCGACCAGAGCGCAGCTAAGATAATAGACAACATCCTCAATGAGATTGTCATCCTCCTGAACTAGCACTACCCCAATGGTAGACTCTGACGCGGCCAAATATAATAAAAAATCCCTAGAGTAATCTGGCGGGCGTAATAAAGGAGCCGACAACAAGGCTTTCTTTAATGCCTCGAACGGGAGTTGTGCAGTTTCATCCCATACAAATGGGGTGTCCTGTTTAAGCAGGCGCATGAAACCTTTTGTGATCTTGGCATAATTAACTATAAAACGTCGAAGGAAGTTAGACTTTCCTTGTATACTCTGAAGTTGCCTAAGTGAACGAGGAGGAGGCAGATTTACAATGGCCTCGACTTTTAACGGATCCACCTGTATGCCCCTACTAGAGACAATGAATCCAAGCAATCTACCTGATTCAATGCAGAAAATACACTTGTGGGGATTTAAGCGAATTTTATAGTACCTGCATCTCTCAAAAATCAACCGTAAATGGTCTAGATGCTGGATCCTCTTGCGAGAATGAGCAGGAAGATCATCTAGGTAAGGCTCGACAATGGCTTTTATATCATGAAAAGCAAATTTCATGGCTCGTTGAAAGGTTGCCCCTTCATTTTTCAATCCAAAGGGAATTTTTCTATACGCGAATGTACCCCAAGGGCAAATAAAAGTCATTTTATGCTGGTCTTCCAGTTTGATTTGGATTTGATTGTAGCCGAAAAAACCATCCATAAACGAAAATACTTCACTACCCGCACATGCATCTATGATTTGGTCAATAAACAGTGTAGGGTAGTTGTCCTTGGGACAGGATTTGTTAAGGTCTCGAAATTCCGTACAAACACGAATAACCCCTTGCTTTTTATCAACGGGGACTGGGTTGGACACCCACTCAGTCAAAGCAACGGGATATATAAAACCTGCTTTCAACAGCTTTTCTACCTCTGCCTTCACAGCCGCCGCTTTACGCGAGTTCACGGGGTGTAATTTCTGCCGAACCAGCTTGGCATCAGGATAGGTTGGGATCTCATGTTGAACAATAGATGGATCAATTCCTGGCATCTCCTCATATGACCAAGCAAAGATATCCCGGAATTCCTTGAAAAGGGCAGTATAAATGGCAATCTCCTCTGGAGAGCAGTTTGCACCTATATAGATATTTTCCACAACATCTGGCTTTACGGAGATGTTGATCGGTATAGTAGTGGAAATTTTGGCATATTCCCCTCGGCAAACACTCCTTCCCTAGGTAAAGGATCGACGGGTGTATCAACATCATCCGACAGTCTCACATGGAACTCTTGGTTTTCTATCTTGCTTAGCTCTGGAAGGAAATAAGATCGGTGATGAAGATCCTCACATATCTTATCACATGAACACATAGCTTCCAGAATAGCTTCATCTGAAGGTAAAACAGTGTCTAAGCAATCTATGGAATGTAAAGAGTTATCCACCCATGCAGGCATATAAACTTCTTCCAGATCATCAGAGACTGTAAGAGGATCTGGAATGGGATCTACAGTGGTTTGGGTAATAGCTTGATACGCCACTTCCACTGCAGACAAGGGCACTTCCGGTTCCTGAGGGGTTGGGAGGACCCAAGGATCAGTCCTATCGACCACCGAATCAATGGACTTCCCTACAGTAGTAGAACCGAGATAAAGGACTGGATCTAGAATATCGAATGTGCCCATCAATGATGCGTACAGTCTAGCCCCCAAGCTCTGTGCAGCAGGTTTGGCCTGATCAACCAATGGCACAGTGTAATCTTTAGACTCTAAGCGGCCTTTACGAGTAAAATCAAGTTGGTCAACAGTGACCAGCTTGCCCTCATGTGGAAATACCACGACACGAAAGACAACAGATGCAACAACAGACATTGCATAAGTCCAATTCCTACCTAGAAGCAAATTGTAGTCCAATGGAGCATCAATCACTTCGACTTCAACAGAGACTGCTTTGCCAGCCAGCTTAATCTCAAAAGCTGGTAGGATACCATGTGGATGGAAAGACCTTCCATCAAAATCAGTAAGTAAAGTGGTTGATGGGACCAGCTCTAGGGATCCAAGAGCTTTCCAACAAGACAGGGGCATAACACAAGTAGAGGCTCCCTCATCAACAACCGCTCATCCAATGGTATTACCACCATGGACAACATCTATCGATAAAGCTACATGATAAGGGAGGTGAATTTTAACATCAGAGAGATTAAATTTCGCTAAGAGACTCGAAGATTCCATGCTACCTAGAGCTTCTAAAAGGGCATTCCGCTGAGCGGGACAGCTTTGTATCACCTCCAAAGCTGACATTGCACAAGGAGTCCGGGCCAATTCTTCAACCACAGAGTAGTTAGAAGCAGCTCGGGCATTTGGGTTATGCAAAGTCTTCTTAAAGACACCTTTGGGTATCTTTGGCTCTATTTCCACAGGTTTCTCTATAGTGAGAGGGTTGGAAGGTCCACCTACAGCTTTACCCTTCTCATCGGTCTCTTTCTCATAGTTCTTGTTCCTAGTTTGTAACAAAGTTGAGGATCTGACCATGTTGATATAATTAGGGTCAGGAGTAGTTTGACTGCCCCCTGCTACGGTAAAAGCTGAAGCAGAATTCTACCCTTGGGGAAATGGATCCTTCAGGACTTACAAGGGAACTTGACTTTCTTCTTTTCCTTTTTTCCCCCATCAGCATTGTTTGCGGGCTTTGGCTTGTTTTGATTTTGGTTTCCCTCTCCCTTTTTTCCTTTCTTCTTCTTCCCGCCGGGCTGCTGATTTCCCTTCGAAGAGGTTTGTGCAAAAACATTTGCACTTTGGGAGGAGGCGGCACCCTTTGCTACCTCCGATGTAGACTGTTTGAAAGACAATTGGTGAAGTTGTTTTGTGAAAGACTCTACAGTGGGAGAGTTTACAGACCCAACCACACCATCGGCATGGGGTCCAGGCTTGGGTTTCTCGGCCTCATGAGAAGGCCTTGGTGCCTCAGGGATGATTTCATATAAAATCCCAGACTGTGAATAAATCAAGTCCAACTACTGGGCCCTGAGTATGGCTTCTTCCTCACTAGTCACTCCTAATGTGGAGACATCCTTAGATATATAGGGCAATAAATATTTAAGGAACCATTCTAATAGAAACTCAGGAGGGATGGTAGCTTTGATAAGGCTATTTCGCCTCCTCCACTCTTGGATATGATCCGAGATGTGGGTTTCCTTGTTTTGTCTAAAGGTGGACAACAAGTCCGTTCCAAATTCGTAACGGACTGGAAGCTGAAAGTGGCTAAGGAAAGCGGTAGCTAAGTCCCAGAAGCTACTAAAAGCAGCAGAAGGCAGCTCAATGTACCATTTTGCTGCAGTGCCCGTCAAGGTCCTCTAGAACAGCCTCAATCTCATTGAATCTTCATTCAATGAGTTGGAAGAACATCATAAGTGGAAGGTGGTGGCATGTGCCCCAGGATCTTCACCAGCCTTACCTTCGAACTTAGGGATGTCCGAGGGCAGTTTGGTGGGAACAGGTGGTCACAGAGGGTCATGCCTCACCGGATCGTTCATCAATTTTGATAAGTCTGGAAAGTTCAAAGTTGCCAAAAAAGGAAGCTTTGGCCTAGCCGGTGTACTAGAGGTACTAGCTTGGGGATTAGAGGGACTTGCCCCCGATCACCCATAAGTAAAGGTGGGGTTTCCCCCAGACACCGGTTGTGAAGTGGGTAGGTTGCTTTGGAACGGGTTCCATCCGTAAGCCACCGGATTTTGGGTAGGAGGTGTAATGTAAGTGGTTCGGGCCATCCCCATAGAAGTTGGGGTCTGAAATACTGGAGCAGGTATCCCTCCACTAAACAAAGAGAAGGGAGAGCTCGTGTATGGGACCGAAATAGGGGTTTGGTAGCTTTGCCCGTAAGAGGTGTTGCTACCAAACTGCACTCCTACATATGAAGGAGGTGGACCTACGTATAGAGTGGATGGAGGTATGTGCCCCCCATTCCAAGGGAATCCTTGGACAAAGGCCGAGGATCCCACCGGACCACTGTGGGTAGTGTAAGGGAAGGAAGAAGGAATTGTAGGCATACTAGGAATCCCAGTAGCCATATCACCAGATGTACTTCCAATGTTCGAGTAAACCGGTGGTTGGACCACCCGGCTTGCTGGAGTTAAGGGTGTGGAAGGTAAACTAGATCTAGGGGTACTAACCGGGGGAGGTAGTACCCCTTCAACTGGAAGGGTTGAGGTGAAAACAAATGAACTTTCTCCCTCAGAAGACATAGCTCTACCTACAGGTACACCTAGCACTGGTGAACTAAAAGGCCTAACCTGCACGATCACTGGATCGTTCAAATCAGTCAAGGGGGTATTATAATTTCTTGCAAACTCGTCAGCTTGCAATTCTTCTACCTCGATTGTGTCAAAGTCAAAGCGGTTGGCTATTAATTCCGGTTCACCAAGAACCTCACTTACTCCTACTGGTTCAAAAGAACCACCTGTGCTTAGTCTCTTCCATTGAGGTAAAGGTGGAGGTTCCAGTGGTGAGAGAGGAGGAAGGTTTCTCAACCTTCTTGACCTTCTAACAAGTTGGTCCTCCAGAATTAAGACTTAAAAAATCACACCCTAAGGCCAACTAAACACAAGTAGATCCACAGAGCATACACTAAAAAAAATCCTAAGTCTCAAGCAATCAAAACATGCTATAAAGATATGCTTTCCCGAAGAAAGCTGATGAACAGTTACTTGGCGTCCTTGAGGGGTTCTTAGGAACAAGCGGAGGAATCACCCAACCTCCCTCCTACACTTTCCACAAGGGTTACCTTCCAAGTCCGTTCAAGGTGAACCAGAAATAACCTTCCGGTTTACCTAGGTATGAGCCCTAAAAAGACAAGAGACTAAGGCTACCTTGACAATACCTACTGTCTGGGGGGATAGTCGTAATCCGAACTCGTACACATGGGAAGGGTAGCTGAGCCCGAAATTCTGCCTAGACAGAATCCCCAGATGCGCAAAAGTCCTGGGTTACGTTTTGATAAGGATTCGGGGGGTTATCCCCTCTGTCCAAGCCTCCACGCGGCCTCGTGCTTAACTCCCGTTTGAGAGGAGCTTCCCAGATATAGCAGTAGAACCAAGGATTTACCTAATGAATAGCCCACTACATCTGATTTTATAATTTGTGGGAAGTTTACACTCCCTAGCCCACAAACCTAGCCTAAGCTAGTAGGTGGAAGGCCCTAAAAATAAAAACTCACTAATAGATTTTAAATTTAAGCGTTAATTTTAAGGGTTGTTCTTTACTCAAAGGAAGTGGAAGTGATGGATTGTATGATGTTTTGACTCAGCAGAAAATAAATGAAAGTAAAAGGTGCATTTAAAGCAAACTATCACTATAAAATAAACTTCTTTTCATTTTTTCAAATAAATATTGATGAACTATATGCAGCAATAGAGAAACTAAGCCTATATGTTTTTGTATTTTTCTGAGATAGTATTTCTTAAACTGAAACAAACACTACTCTGATGCAAAAATTACAATGCAAAAAGATTAACTATGTTTGTTTTTCACTTTAAAAAATGCTCAAAAAACTACTGTGCATGTATAAATGCAATGCTTGAGTAAACTTGACACTTATAGACTGTATAAAAAACACAAACTGAAACTAACAGGCAAACAAAACCTAAAAACCAGCAAGAAAAGCAGGCTAGGACCTCAACTTGGGTGCAGACAATGACTGAAAGATCACTACAGACTTTTAAACAGGCAAGTGCAAACCAATAACTGATAGACAGCAGACTGGACAGACAGAGTCTAAGACCCTGATCATTGATCTAGACTCAGGCACTCAAACCAACAACCCAAACAGGCCAGAAAGTTTCAAGATGCATACAGTAAATAAAACAAGTAAATATAACCCAAGGGCTTCGAAAAGCACTAAGATGTGATCACCTGATACACTCAGACAACTCTGCAACACTCTTAAAGAAAGTCTTAACAGAAAACAGGACTTATAACAGGCCAAAGAACAAGCAAACTTTGACACAAAAATCACAGTTTTTCAGGAGTATACGCGACTGTGTAGTAGTGCAGGTCGCGACTGATGCGCGACTGTACAGTGGAGCAACCCACATATGAGACTTAGTATGCACGACTGTCCAGTGGGACAACCCGCGAATGGGTATAAAAAGAATTCTCAAAAACAAAGAAAGACCCAAGACTTTCAAATGCTACAGTAAGTAAGAAAGCAGGACAAAAGATCACAAACAAAACTTCAAGCAACGACTGGTCAGGACAACAGAAAAAGACCTAAAGCAAACTTGGCTTCCCCAGCGGAGTCGCCAGTTCTGTTGTACAGGATAATTCACCTAATAACCTAGGTCTGGGGGGTTACCAACATACTCATTACTTGCAGACAGTTTGACTCTAAAAGCACAGAATAGGAAATAGGAAAGTAGAAGGACTTACTTGTATTAAACGAAGGTTGATCCTTGCTATCTTCTCCCTCTCTGATCCACTTCCAAAGTCTCCAGGATAGTTCCTCCTTCACCTGTTAATAAATACTCTTCCAGATACAAATCAATTCATATATATAGATGCAGGTTAGGCAAATCATATATTATAATGAAATGTAAACATTTACCAATCCACAACACATGAAACACAATATGGAAGAAGTAATATCTTTATTAACAATAATAGAAAGAGTTTAGGTTACAACCCAATGTTTGAACAAGGACTCCTCTGTCACCAAAGGACTCTGAGTTTCTCTGCTCCAAATATTTCTGTAGACAATCCACCAGCATAACTTTGCTCTCCAAGTATCACTATCAAACCCCCTCCCCAAGGCCTCTATTTATATGGATGAAATGAGGCAGTTCTCGAAGGTTAGGGAGGTTGTAGCAGTTAATGGGATTAAGGTAAATGAGTAAACTAATCTCCCATTAACTCGTGTTTTTAAATATTAATTTTGAGGAAACCATACGTGGGTCTGTAGTAGAGCAACCCGCGTATGATACGCGACTCTATACAAGTGCAACCCGCGTATACATGTATGCGTGACCTGCTGAACATGATACTCGCGTGTGATGCGCGAGATGCCAATAGATATAGTCGCGAATGCTACTCAAAATCTCAAAATGACAAAGTAATCAGCTGGGCATATAGGAAATGTATTTCATCATCAACCAAGGTATAATAAAACTAGGAAAACCTCAATCCATAAGTGTCCTTTTGTGTGCCAACCTGAGGGATGTTAGCACTCGGATGGAGAGGTGCCAATCAGGTGTATTGCACCATCCCTCTCTATCTAACCATCGATATTTCTCTCATTCACCATGCCTCTGCCTCTAAAACCATCCATCAACTCTCTCTCTCTCTCCCCCTTCCCTCCCTCTAAAACCCTTCCTTTG
>LPNX010259564.1:0-77013 GCA_001517045.1 Pseudotsuga menziesii | reverse complement strand
ATCCCCGCCCCCCTCACTCTTTAACCACCCCCCCATTTTTCTCTCTCCCCCCTCACTCTTTAACCACCTCATACATCTATCTCCTCCCTCTCCTCCTTCTCACTCTTTAACCACCCCCACCCAATTGGCCCTCCATTCATGATGCTATTTCTTTCCTACATCCATTATGCTATATCTTTCCTACTCCCAATCATCCCTCCCTCCTATATATCTCCCTCTCCCATCCCCCCTATATCTCTTCCCCCCTCCCTCCCATTTATATTTATTCCCTGTCCCCCCCATCAATCCCTTCCCTTTATATTTCTCCTCCCTTCATTCCCCCTCATATCTATCCCCTTCCCATCCCTCCCTTCCCCTTATATTTCTCCTTCCTTCATCCCCCCATATCTCTCCCCTACCCATCCCTCTCTCCCATGATTCCCTCTACACCTTTCTCTCCCTCCTTTGAATCCCCCCCTCTTTGATTAATCAATGTAATGGTAATTTCTCCTACCTCATACGTACTAAATCACATATGCGATATATCAAATATGTGTTATGTTGCATATGTGTTATATCGCATATGCAATATGATGATCACGTTTTACATAGTGGTCATTAGGTGTTAACCATTGTATGCATAATACATGTATGATATAACTCATATGCCTTAAAACTAACATGTGTTATATCGCATATGCGATATGGGTTTTATAAAAAATGTTGGGCTACGGGCCGTGGGCCAATTTTGTTGTAGCAAAAGAAAAAATTCCTCTGAACCCGTGCACAAAGAACTGTTCAACCTGCCATTTCATCATTTATTACACAAATCCATAGGTATTGTATAAGTTTGGGTGGATTTCAATGGGGAATGTACGTAATCGAGGTCGAAAATCAACGAGGAAGGTGCTTACACCAAAAGAAGATTAAAAAAATAGGGAAGAAACAAGAATTCATCGGCATTCAATTGATGAGAAAATACTTCCTAGTCTCGCTCAACAGGTGAATCAGATCAATTTAATAGAAAATACAATGTTGGATACCCCAGAGAAAGAGTCAAAGCAGAGGAATTTGATAGTGGACAATGCCATACATTCCCTAATGACCCACATTTCAGTATCGAGTTCAATGGATGGAACACCACACTTTGCATCAAATACTTGTGCCTCAACATCTCTAGGAAAGCACAGATACCTGACATAGAGGTTGAGGAGGATAATGCAACGTTAATGGAAGATGATTATGAGGGAGATGAAAATCTTGGTGCATTATTAAGCAAACAATTTTGTGAAGAGTTCAATCATTATGTTCCTGACGATGCAAATGTGGCTCCACAACAACTATGCCAGGTGGTTCAATCTCCTAATCTAAGTTGTGAGCCTATAGTAGATGTAAATGTCACTCCATCATTTCAAACGGAAAAAAATATTGCATCAACGTGAAAGAGAACTCCTAAACGCATACAAGTGGATGAGAGTGAATTGACTTCCATGGAAGGTAAGGTTCCTAAACGCACTATCCTTCATCATTGTTCTGAAATAATCAAACAATATTTTGATAAAAAATATGAAGCTGGTAAATGCCAATTTTTTTTAGCTTTGATTAAATCTGGGAGTATGGAAACGGTTAGAAGAAATTTAGTCATAAGAACATTGAAGAATATTGAATCAAGTAATCGCATTATTAAATCTCTTGCTACTGCATTCACCTCGATTCTTTAAAAAACTCGTTCACAGGACTGTAATGCGGCTCGTCACATCTTGGTTGAATCAATTGTAAGTAGATCACAAGACAACCTTGATGTAGAGAGACAAATGGAAACAATATGGGCATTTAGTGGTAGGTTTCCCCATAAAGACATGAAGTTAGTTGAAGCAGTGAAGGGACTAGTGCACACTTTTTGGCACAATAACATGAGACGTTATTCTAACAGAAAGGATTTGTTAAAATGATGTATGGGTTCTATGAATAATGAACCTCCTGTTAAACATTATCTTGACATTACACAAACTCAATTGTTTGACATGTTTAAAGTTCCCAAGTAGATCTAAGGCTCGGGAAAAGATATTTTAAAAAATGCATGCCTTGGTATGTTAGAAGCAATACCATTCAGAACACTTGTTGTTGTAGATACCACAAAGAGTTTGATATATATTATCATACATTTGCACATATACATCATTTTCTTCATCCTAACCATGTGTAGGAATGCTCAAGTACGGTACCACCAATGCCATCTGGAGATTTCATCCATAGCATAATGTGTCTGGGGCAAGATGGGTAGACATATTACTTAAAACAATTTGTAGAGGGTTTCTTGTGACTAATGTGGTGGGGTATCATTATGGTCTGATTGCATCCATGCAAATAAAGATCCACTATTCAGGAATACAATTGTCAAGAAGAAGAACTATCAGAATGAGACATATGAGTTACATGATCGGAAAGAAAGTAGAAATATTACATTGGTGACTTCACAGGTGACAATGTACACAAATAATATTCATTTAAATGATTGTATTGTTTATGTTGTTTTATAAAAAAAATTATTAACATATTAATATTCATGTAAATACTTTTATGTTATTTTATAACATTGTTTTTTTTTTCCACCATGTGCAAGTATGTGAATTTATTTCATAGTTCCGTGGAAAGATACAATAGTACATTCAGCATGTCAATATGGAATGGTGGCAAGATGAGCAATTTAGAATATGTTGAGACACCTTTCCTCTCCAACCAATACTATTAGTGGTTGACTTTGAAGAAAACTGCACCCTACAACCACAGAATGAAATACAAACTTAGTACTATCACTCAGAGAAGGTGAGAATAATGGTCCATATTACTTATTGACATGCGCCATATAAAAATGAAGAGAAACATGTGATATTGAAAGAAATTCACTTCTACATAAGTGCTGACCAGACCCATGACATCCATTACATGCAGCATTTCGTTAAATTGTTCTATGATCATGTGATAGCTATTGATATACCATTTTGTCATCATTTGATTTGGTCATATGGTTGTGTTGGACAGTTCAAGAATGCACATGTATTTCAATGGTTGTGTTTGTTACACATAAAATACAAGGTGCCACATATATGGAGCTACTTTGAAACTGGTCATGGAAAATGAGAGCACGATGGTGCTGGTGCATGCATAAAAACTGCCCTTCAAATGGAAGAGATGAAGTTTACAAGTGCTCTCCTTCAAGACGCTTTATCTATAGTGAAATGGTGTGCAGTTGTGATGGGAGAACAAGCAACAAGGAAAAACCTAATGCAGAGAATATTCTGGGAGGTGACAAATGTGGATCGATCCAACACACATCAAGTGAACACAACTCGACAGTTTTATTCAATTAGAAGCTCAAACAACTCGACCCTATAAATTTGGACAATATTGAAGGCTTGATTTTGCAGTTGGTGTATCATCGATGAATGGGATGATTGTGAGTATACAGATATGGTTGATACATGGGATCGAGTGACACTTGGCACCGATTTGAAGAGGGTTAATGAAATAGACCATTTGGAAGATGATCAGACATATATTTCTACAGACTATGATTACATATCGGATATCATACAAGAAGGTACAAAAAGGTAAATTTGTAGTGCCTAAATCACTACAATCCTTTACATTTAAAGAAATTGTATTCATGTTACATGCAAGACCATTTTTAATAAATGTATTGTTAACTCAACCTATTTTCTTTCACAAGTCAGACATATGCAGTGGTTTCCCCAAAAAATAATTAATGGGGTTATGAATATTGGTTGGTACATTTATTAGAGGGGAAACAAACACACTTACAGGAGCCAACGACATGTGATTATGCTGCTCTGTTTGTTTTTTCGCTCCCGAACCCAAAGTCACCAAATGTCCCTAAACCGCATTTTGAGGTGACTTTCAACTCGACATAAATCGACAACCGGAGGTTAGATCGATGAACCATTTACTCCATTGGTATCCTGGCATGCGATTTCATTTAGGGGGGCCTCTCCACCATGTTTGCATGGCCCGGTGACTACATTGTGCATTGATTTCATAAACTAGGGGTTTTCTCGGTTTCCTTGAATGAAACTCTTGCGTTGGTGGGTCAAATCTACAAAAAAATCGACCGTGTGACTATTGGTAGTGTTCCCATATAGGAATTTCTCATACACACTTGGAGGAGCCAATAGTATGTGATTATTCTAATCAGTTTTCTTTTTCGCTCCTAGACCGAAAGTCATAAGGTGTCCCTAAACCGCATTTTGAGGAGACTTTCAACTCAACATAAATCAACAACCGGAGGTCAAGTCGATGAACTATCAAATCCATTGGTATCATGGCATGTGATTACATCTAAGGGGGACTCTCCACCATGTTTTCATGTCCTGATGTCTACATTGTGCATTGATTTCATAAAATAGGGTTTTGTTGAGTTTCCTTGAATGCAATTCTTCCATTGGTGGGTCAACTCTACAAAAACCTTGTTCATGCGACTATTGGTAGTGTTCCCATGTCAGAATTTCCCATACACACTTGCAAGATCCAATAACATGCAATTATAGTACTCCATTTGGTTTTTCTCTCTTAGACCGAAAGTCACAAAGTGTCTATGAACCACATTTTGAGGCAACTTTCAACTCGACATAATTCGACAACCGAAGGTCGGATCGATGAACCATCGAATTCGTTGGTCTATTGGCATGAGATTACATCTAGGGGGATCTCCACCATGTTTTCATGGCTCAGTGACTACATTATGTATTGATTTCATAAACTAGGGTTTTGCTCAGTTTCCTTGAATGCAACTCTTGCATTGGTGGGTCATCTCTACAAAAACCTTGAATGTCTAATTATTGGTAGTGTTCCCATTTAGGCCTTTCCCATACTCATTTTCAGTAGCCAACATCATGCAATTATGCTGCTCCGTTTGGTTTTTTCTCACGGACAAAAATCCACTAAGTGTCCCTGAACCACATTTTTTGACAACTTTCAACTCGACATAAATCAACAAACGGAGGTCAGATCGATGAACCGTAGACTCCGTTGGTCTCCTTGCATGCAATTACATCTATGGTTCCATATCCATCATGTTTTCATGGATCGACAATTACATTGTGCATTGATTTCATAAACTATGGTTTTGCTCAATTTCCTTGAATGCAACTCTTGCATTGGTGGGTCAACTCTACAGAAACCTTGACAGTGTGACTATTGATAATTTTACCATATTGACATTTCCCATACACACTTGCAGGATCCAACATAATGCAATTATGCTTCTCATTTTTTTTTTCACTCCCAAACTGAAAGTCACCAAGTGTCCCTAAACCACATTTTTAGGTGACTTTCAACTCGACATAAGTCGGTAAATGGAGGTCAGATAAATTAATGGTCAACTTTGTTGGTATCCTAGAATGAGATTACATCTAGGGGGGCATATCCACCATTTTTTCATGGCCTGGTCACTACATTCTGCATTGATTTCATAAACTATGGGTTTCCTCAGTTTCCCTAAATGCAACTCCTGCATTAATTGGTAAACTCTGAAAAAACCTCGATTGTGTGACTATTAGTAGTGTTCCCATATCAATATTTCCCACACACACTTGCAATATCCAACAGCATGCCATTATGCTCCTTTGTTTGGTTTTTCGCTGCCAGACCAAAAGTTAGCAAGTGTCTGTGAACTGCGTTTTGAGGCAACTTTCAACATGACATAAATCGAAAAATAAAGGTCGGATCATTGAATCATTGACTCTGTTAGTCTCCTAGAATGCGATTACATATAGTGGCCCCTCTCCACCATGTTTTCATGTCTCAGTGACTACATTATGCATTAATTTCTAAACTAGGTTTTTTCTCAGTTTCGTTGAATGTAAGTCTTGCATTGGTGGGACAACTCTGAAAAACCTTGACTATGAAACTATTGGTAGTTTTCCCATATCTTCCTTTTCCATAAACACTTGTGGGAGATAACGACATGCAATTATGCTACTCCATTTGTTTTTTCACTCTTAGATCAAAAGTCACCAAGTTTTCATGAACTGCATTTTGAGGCGACATTCAACTGGACATAAATCGACAACCAGTGGTTGGATCGATGAACCATTGAATCTGTTTATCTACTAACATGTGATTACATATAGAGGTCCCTCTCCACCATGTTTGCATGGTTCGATTACTACATTGTGCACTGATTTCATAAACTAGGGTTTTGTTGAGTTCCCTTGAATGCAACCCTTACATTGGTGGGTCAACTCTGCAAAAACCTCAACTGTTCAACTATTGGTAGTATTCCCATATCAAAATTTCCCATGCACACTTTTAGGATCCAACGTCATGCAATTATGTTGCTCCATTTTTTTTCGCTCCAGGACCGAAAGCCACCAAGTGTCTGTGAACTGCATTTTGAGGCGACTTTCAACTCGACATAAATCGACAACCAGAGGTCGAATCCATTGGTATCCTATCATGTAATTACATACAGGGGTCCCTCTCAATCATGTTTTGATGTCTCGGTCATTACGTTGTGCATTTATTTCATAAACTAGAGTTTTTCTTAGTTTCATTAAAAGCAACTCTTGCATTAGTGGGTCAACTCTTCAAAAAACCCGACCATGCGACTATTGGTAGTTTTCCCATATCGTCATTTCCCATACACACTTACAAATGACAATGACATGCAATTATGATGCTCTATTTGGTTTTTCGCTCGCGGACCGAAAGTCACCAAGTGTCCATGAACCGCATTTTTAGGTGACTTTGAACTTGACATAATTTGACAACCAAAGGTTAGATAAATGAACCATCAAATCCATTGGCATATTGGCATGAAAATTCATTTGGAGGTCTCTCTAGCATGTTTTCATGGCCCGATGATGACATTGTGCATTGATTTCATAAGCTAGGGTTTTGCTCCATATTCTTAAATGTAACTCTTGCATTGGTGGGTCAACTCTGCAAAAACCTTAATCATGTGACTATTGGTAGTGTTACCATATCGAACTTTCCCATACACACTTGTAGGAGCAATGTCATGCAATTATGCTGCTCCATTTGTTTTTTCGCTTCGGGACCGAAAGTCACAAAGTGTCCCTAAATTGCATTTTGAGGCGACTTTCAACTCAACATAAATCAACAACCGGAGGTCAGATCAACAAACCATCGACTCTATTGGTCTCCTAGAATGTGATTACATATAGAGGGGATCTCCATCATGTTTTCATGGCCTAATGACTACATTGTGCATTGATTTCATAAACTAGGGTTTTGCTCGATTTTCTCGAATGCAACTCATGCATTGGTGGGTTAACTCTGCTTTGTAGTGATTCCATATTGATCTTAACCATACACACTTACATGAGACAATGATAAGCAATTATTTTGCTCCATTTGGTTTTTCTTTCCCAGACCGAAAGTCACCAAGTGTCCCTAAACCACATTTTGAGGCGACTTTCAACTCAACAACCAAAGGTCGAATCAACATTTTAAAGATATTTTTTTACAAATTGTAAAAATGACCTCTATAATGATCTAGAGTTGGAGCGGCGTGATGTCAAGACAACGTTTCTACATGTTTATTTGGAGGAAGAGTTGTACATGAAGCAACCAAAAGGATTTGAGAAAAGAGTAATGAGGATCTAATGTGAAGAATAAATAGAAGTCTATATCAGTTGAAACACGATCCAAGGAAATAGTATTTAAAATTTGATTCATTTATCATTGAACATGTATTGTTTTTATTATATGTTGATGATATGTTAGTTGCGGGATCTAGCACAGTTGAAATTAACAAGCTAAAACAACAATTGGCTATTAGAGGAAATTTGAACTCAAAATGGGCCTCCTAAAATGAACTAATAAAATAATAGTTAAAATAATAAAATAATATTTATTAATTTTGGAGGAAGAAACGAAAAAAACTACTTTTTTGTTTGTATTTTTGACATATCTCCCTGTGTTTTTACTCAAATTTCGATCGGGAGAGCTCGTTGGATGCAGAATTAAATTCTGCATCCAACGACTACCCACTCAGCATACTTTTGACAGACCCTGCTACCCCAAAAACAAGAAATACCTGAAAAAATGGAATGATGACATCATCATTCCGTTTTTTCAGGTATTTCTTGTTTTTGGGGTAGCGGGGTCCGTCAAAAGTATGCCAAGTGGGTACTCGTTGGATGCAGAATTTAATTCCGCATCCAACGAGCTCTCCCGATCGAAATTTGAGTAAAAACACAGGGAGATATGTCAAAAATACAAACAAAAAAAGTAGTTTTTTTTATGATAGCTATCCCCAAATTTATATTAAAAAAGTGTTTAATACCTATACGGTATTTCAAATTTAAAGAAATTTCATTGGCTAACACATGATGACATGGAATTTGAATAAAAGTTAAAAGGCCCATTTTGAGTTGAAATTTCCTCTAATTCGGATATTTTCAATGATGTATTTGAGTGTTGGAAAGAAAATCCTTGGAATGCAAATTATCAAATAGTAGGAAGAAAAGAGAATTAAAACTATCACATGAAACATATATTTAAACCAAATAGCATGACTAATAGGTACCTTATTTATCTTCCATCACCTTACCACACTATTTATATGAGAAATGGAATTTATAAGGAAACAAAATCATACAAAAAGAATATATTCAACATAAATAAGACATAAAGATATGTAATGATTAGGTCTATAATCTCATAAAGGGATATTCATTTGTCTTTGATGTGGCTATTTGGTAGTGTTACCTCAAACCTCCTTCACATTGTTTCACAAGTTCAAGGGATCATGAAAATCATCAATATAATGAAAATGAAAATACAATTTCATGTTTTTGTGTTGTGTTTAATGCCATTATAGAAAAGAGAGGATCAAATAGATGGCAAGAGAAAGTGCACGGGATTTTTTTGTTTGAGTAGTTAAGTTCCTTTAATATTTGTGTTTCGTCATGATCAAGGGCATTAGGATCCCTATGTTTTGATTAAATTATGCTAAATAATTAGTCCACACAATAAACAAAGTCAAGCATGTAGTGGGAATGGAGTGCAGTTCATGGAAGACTCAAGTGGAAGTGAATTGCAATGACAACACTAAAGATCTAAGATAAACCTTGATTTTTAGTGACTTATAATCTCAATTCTCAAATCACAATAGTAGAATATCTCATGTTAGAAGATATACAAGAGAATGTAGGCCTTCAAGAAGGCATAAATATTTTATTCAATATTTATACAATAGTTATTACGTTCAAATTGATGTTGAACGTACAACATTTGATGAAGCATAGTGGATATAAACAAAAAAATTGGATGGAGGCTATGAGAGATGAGATGAAATATTTGATGGTGAACCACACATTAAGTATCATTTTAATTAAAAACAAACTTAATTAAAGACATAGTTAAGCATATCTAAAAGGAATATAATTAATATCATGTTCCCATATCAAGTCAACTATATATATAAATATGAATCTTGCTTTATATTATATGTACTTATAATATTTTCAAAAATGGCATGCCATGGCCATAATACAAAATAGTGGCTCATATTGTACATCTATGTGTATACAAACAAAAAAGTACATGTATGTCTACCCCCTATACATGAATTCTATTTATCCCCCCTTTCACTGCCAATGCCAGTGGCTTTTGAGAAGCGTAACTGTCTTTTTCAGCTGCTCGATTATGTTCCTAGCACTGAACAAGAGGATCGGATCTCATTTCCGGAGACTGCACACAAACCAAAATTTGTAAGTTAGTTTACCGAGCTATAAAAATAAATACAAAGTTCTATGTACATTTTTTCAAATTCGAAGCAAATATAACATTTTTACTTACTATATGTGTGTAAGTGATTGTAGTCTGCATTGTAACTGCATGTACCTGGTCACTTGCAGGATTTGGGTGGCTTGTCGCTACAGTGGCATCCTGCTCCGACACCATTAGTGCCTCACTAGCATCCTGCAAAAAATAAATGGTACCAAAAATTAGATACATGTACAACCGTTTATAAGATGATAAATTATATAAATATTTGAAAATTTATCTACATCCTACATTGACATTTTCAACGAAAGCGAGACATACATGTACCCGGGGGGGGAGAGGTGGGTTACCAGCGGCCTCGATTGGGTGCTCTTCAAGAACCACTTCCTCACTAGAAGGATGCATAAAATAATATATGTCAATGTTAGCAAATCAATGGGTGCACCAAAAAGTTACTTGCATGTACAAAGAAAAATATACTACATGGAGGGACAATGAATTTTTCAAAGAAAGCGAGACATACATGTACTTGGAGAGGTGGGTAACCAATGACCCCAATTGAGTGTTATTTAAGCACCACTCGATCACTATAAAGATGCATAAAATAATATATGTCAAAGTTAGCAAATCAATGGGTGCACCAAAAAGCTACTTGCATGCCACAAAGAAAACTATGCTACATGGAGGGACAATTGGGGACACGGAGATACATGAACTTTTGTAATAGGGTGCCAACAAAATAAGTGAGATATACATATACCTGGGGGACATGAAGAGGTGGGTCACCAATGGGTGAAATAATTGACAACGACTTAAAAGTATGGGCATATGCGTCAAAGAGCAAGGCCGCTCGGGTGCCAAGTCTATCACATATGTTTCTACATAAAAATACATAAAGATATAATTAAACAATTTCAAATAATTAAAACAATACATGTTCAATAATTAAAACCATACACATGATTGTGAATCTTCCTCTACCTATGGTGGACTTGTAGCAGATGCAACAAACTCATTGTTCCCACCTTGCATAAAATATATTGTATCAATAATAAGATGTATTAAATGTGACATTCTCTACTATAAATATGTAAATCATGATGATAAATTAAAGGTAATGTTCTTACAAGTAATGGTGAAGCACCAAAATCATATGAAACATTCAATGCTGCATCAATATTATCATCATTAACGACCGAAATATGGGAATCTGGGGTGTCATTGGACATCAGCTATAAATGTGTTCACGTAAATTGTGAGATAATTAAAATAGAAATAATTTATGAAACAATTCAAAAATGTGATATAAAAATTAATAGACTATGTGAGGAACGAGTTTGACTTACATATTGGAGTAACCCATTGTTGCGAAACTATGAAGAAGGCCCATAGAAAATGTTTCCACAAGATGTGCAAGGATGTGGAATGATGCAACGCTCTGAACCCTCTGCATGTCCAGGGTGATCTATAGCTCTCGTAGGGTCTAGAGACATAAGTGGATCCTCTATGTGTGATGGTCCAACCCCAAATGGGCCAGCCCCAGATGGACCACCTCAGATTTTCCAACCCCTTGTCCTACATTTCCCTCGATAGCAATCCCATGTTGAAGCAATGTATCTTCCAAATGGAATAATGTCTCCTATGTGTCATCAATCACAAGACATGCAGGAGGATATAACCGAGGGGGGTTTGGTATGTGTTGAGGATGTTGCACATGGTTTGGATCAGTCCTCACCCCTGTCCTATCTTGGGGAATCCCATGTCATACCCCATGGAACTTTTAAATATCAAAGTAATATATGTGTTTACCAAAGATAAACTTGACATACATTTTCCTCAGGAAATAGAATGGGATGTCTCTATTCCCATGAGGGTATTCATAAAATACTGTGTACCATCAATCCATCCAGTTGGATTTAATATTTAGTTCTACACACCAGTCCATATAAATGTGTGGTCGACTAGTGGAAGGAACCAATCCAGTACTAGGGTCCCAAAATAGTGAAAAATGTTGGCCTTTTGTTATCTTTAATTTTTTTACATCTTTGTAGCTCATCCGAGTGGAATAGTGTTGCCTATGGGAATCCCTGTAGGAGCTAATGTTGTACAGTGCTCCATGGGAATTGGAAATTGTATTCGTTACTTTATCTAGTGTGTCACCCAATGACCGTCTTATGTTTCCCCCCTCCAAAAATTTAACTAAAGTGCCTCAATGCGCCCAAACGAGCAAAAATTTATGAATTCCTAGCGTGGTCCTCCTCCATGTGTTCAGTGTTTGGATTTGGGTTTGGGTTATCAATGATTTTACTATGGACATTTACTTTAGGATTAGTGTTATCTATTAATATAACAACAAAAAATTCCAAAATGAATTAATATTTGATTGGTTGTTTAATTAATCATTTATTAAATTAACAAACAAAAACAAAAAATCAAAGCAATTCAAAACAATATGGTGACTTATCTTCCATTGCAATCCACCTCATCAATCTCCACCATCAAAATTCTCCCTCCAAATTGATTCCAAGCCAAAATGCCCTCCTATTTTATCACACCTCCATTCTTTGCGACTGGAAATGTAAAATAAAAAATACAGGCCATGGGCCTCTGTTTTATTTTTTTGTTTTAGTTTTCAGAATCGCACTTGCGATTTGTAACTCTTACAAAATGCAAGTGCAATATAATATAACTATCCTTAGCTTCGCTTTTACACTCAAGTTTTCCAAATTAAACTAAGATAACGCATATGTGTTATAGATTTCATTTTTGGACTTGCGCTTTTTTATTTTTAGAGTGGCACTAAAAAGTGGAACCATCTTCATGCGCGCTCCCGAGAAGAAATTTGATTACTGAAACCCTTTTCTAGTATTAGTTCTTGTTTAGACTTGGCAATTTGAAGCTAACGTTATAATTCTCATTACGAACACTCTAGATATTCTAAACACATTGTGTATAAGTTTAGGTTAGGAGAATCCATACAAAGGTTGTTTGGTCGGATATTGAATAATAGCGTACCTCTGATTCGAAGGATAATTCTGAAATCTCCTTCTCAAGGATGAAAGGAATGGTGATGTCGAAACCTCTTCTTGCAACGATAAAGATCAAAACACTTGTCACAAGAGTCTAGAGGAACCTAAAATTAAAACTCCTAATTAATATCATAGCACATTGTGGTAAAATCAAGGAAAATAAAGATGTTAAGCCTCAAAATATCATTACGTGATAATTTTATCCCTTGGTCGTTGGATACTCGATGGGTGGATTAAGTCATGAAAAATATTATTGCTAGAAATTCATTCTTATATAGACATGAAACTCCATAGAAATCCATGAGCCTATGCACCCACGCATCCTAAATTAACAGACTTGACGAAAACCACCACCTGCAACCACACATCGTTCATAACCCGTAATAAATTCCATGAACTCGAACTGTAGACACATGTTAATCCACAAAGACGATCAAAACATTTATGAGTTAATTAAATATTAACCACTAAACATTTAACACTAATAGAATACAATGATTATCAAATGTATGTAAGCCATACGCTTACCAAGCGGCCATGAATTTTGTTAATGTGCTCTTTCAACCCCAACTCCAAAATATGAGATATATACACCTATCCGCATAACTATAGATATTTTTCATTTTTATACTTATACCTTTTTATAAAAATTGTATCTCCATGTAAATGCATAAAATGAACTAATTTGAAGACCATTTTAATTATTATTAAAACCATTCAAAGTAAGTACTTTACTACAACACTTGGGTATTAGCTAACTTTTCATTTCATAGTATTTTGAGGAAAAATGGAATAAAAAAAAAATGATTTTTATCTTTTGCAATTTCTTGAAAGTAATTTGTTATTAGTCTAGTGCAGATCATGTACTTAAAAATGTGTTAGGAATAAACTCCACATAATGTTTGAATGAAAGTGTGAATGAAAATATATTATTTTGTTTTTTTCTTATGCATTTTGTGCTTGCCCATTCATATTCTATAAAATGAGAGGAAATAATACGTATAATCAATAATTTTTTTTGTGTATCACCCCAGTTTTGACCCCATTGCATTAAATGTACATGATGTATATATTGTAAATGATCACGGTGTGGAGCTAAAGGCCAAGGCCCCACCGTTGATCGGTTATGCTATGTTTTGGATTTAAATTGTCACCGATGGTATATCGGGGCATGCGGCATATATTATGGTTGTCATCCTGTAAATATGCATCTATAATTAATTAAATGAACCCGACCAGCTATGATCGCAGCAACTAAAATGAGAAGGGGGCATGGTTTTCACAAGGATAAGGGAGGGGAAAATGTCAACCTTGGCCAATAAGGGAAAATACCCATGTGTCTTCTTCCCTTGTTTTTATTCCAACCACTTTCATAAAGAATGGCTACTAGTGGTTGAGGCAGTTATGGTCTTTGGGAGTGGGGTGGCAGGACTGTCAGTCCTCACCCACACGCACACTCCACCATGGTTGACTTCACAATGGAAGAAACCACCATCCTCACTCAGGCAGGTGATTCCACTCTTCCCACAACGAGCTAAAACACTCACGCACTTCCCTTTCACGCGCTGCTGGTTTTCTGTCCATCCATGCATGTGCTAAACACTCACGCACCTCCAATTCGCGTCCTCTCTGTAGGCTGTTCGCCCTCACGCCCAGGTATTCTTCCGTTTTGGACTCACACAACGAGCTGGGAGCTGTGCGTTTTCATCCACGATCTGCTGTGTAGCTGTGGTCTTCCTTACGTTTTGGGACAGGAATTTGCTCATCTCACACGCCGGTTGGAAGTCGGTATTTTTCTCTTCCTCAGCGTGGTTTATTTATGTTTTTCCTTACCAATTCGTGGCCTATACATATGTTTACCTCTACCCAGCTGTGAATGTGGTTTTCCCTTTCTATCCTCGGACTGTATAAGCTCCGTGGTGACTTCACTGTTCGACGGGGTCGTTGATTTCCCCACGTGGATGTCTGTGTTTGTCGTGGTCTTCTTCACATTTTGGGGAAGGTTGTAATTTGTGTGCACTGACATGTTCAGTGGGCTATTGAAAATCCGTTTGGGAGCCATTTCCCCTATTAAGCTTTCTAAGCTGTAATAGCTGAGTAATTGCATGTGTGCAATGGTTGGTCTTCGGACTGTGTAAGGAGCAGGGATGGGGGCTTAGTTTTGCTTGATAAACCTGGTGGCTAGAAACCACACAGACAAAGCTAGAGGACCGGCCTTCTTCTCCATCACCCCTGAATAGCACTGGAAGGGAATGCAGGGACCAAGGGACTGTGTAGCAGAGAAGGGACTGATTCCTTGTGTTGGGTGTGGTGGGTGTCTTAGAGATCAGGCTAGTTCTAGTGTGGGTGTTCTTGGCTCTGTAATGAGCTCACCAGCTTAGCATTTATCCTTTCCCCAACTCCTTGATGGCCTAATAAACCCAACTGTGTTGGATTGGCTGTGTTTTGTATACCCTTGGCTATGTGTAAGCCTGCTAGTTCCCTTATTCCTTGGAGAATCATGCCCAACTCGGGGGTGGCAGCGCTGCTGAGAGATTAAGGAGCACGCTGGCCTATGGTTGGGTGGAACGTTGCAGTGACGTAGCTGGTTACGGATCAAGTTATTCATTAGATAAGTGCTCTTGTCCATTTCTACTTCCGCAACCATGTTTTCTGTTAATGTAAATGATGAACATGTTAACTGAATGCTTGTGTGAATGCATGTTGATTCCACTGTGCATGATTTAAATAATTGTAGTTGTGTATGATAAACAATGGCAATTGTGAATGTTTTACCTTAATGCATTCCCTACAGCATTCTGTTTATGCAATTTTATTCATGTACATGTTCATGGGCTCTTAGCCCGCATGGTTAACGCCATGGTGATTCGCGTCCTCTCGCCAGTCGGAGGCATGGGGACGTGACATTTTGTATTAATAAATATGCATAATCAACATGGTTATCATTTTATTAATAAATAAAAAACACTTACTTTGAATGGCTTTGGGCTCGATCCATTCCTTGGGCTCTCTTTCTAGGCGTTCCTTGGGCGCTTCTTGTTGGCGCTCCTTGGGCACTCCATGTGGGTTCTCCATGGGCGCTCCTTGGGCCATTTGTTTCCCAGTAAAGTGAGATAAAAACGTTAAGTGATGACCAATCCCTCTCCTTCACTCCCACTGCCTTGTCTTTTGTTGGACACCTACTTAAAGGGCTGTGGGTTCGAGTCGTTCCAATGAAGAATGAAGATAAAGAATGAAGATAAACATGTTTATTTTTAAGATTTTGGAAATGATTGATTAAAATTTATAATTTCAATGGTTTTTAAAGTTTGTAATATGATTATTAGGAAGTTTACTTATATAATGCATCAAATTCTCAAAATATCATAAAATTTTAAAAAAAAACTACTTACCATTTTATAAAATAAAATAAAAATATTAATAAAAACATATTAGAATAACAACCTCTTTTTAAGTAATTCTTCACATTACATTTCTATTTATTCTATTGTTATTGTCTTTATTGCTCCAATAAAAACCTTAAAACCTTATTATAAGAGCCTTAATTATTATTATTATTATATATATATATAATCATTTCTATACTTTGTTTTTATTATAAAACTACCAATACAAAATAAGTAAACATTTCACAAACCTGTTTTTATGTGCCGATCTCTTTATGTATATGCTAAACATTATATAACAAAAACAATATATAGGTAGGTAGATCTATCATCACAAGGTCCTCTCAATTAACAATAGATAGGTAGATCTATCATCACTCATAGTTTTGTTATCTCCTCTATGATGGTTCGGTTTGATTAACCATCCAAATGTGTTGGTTTGATTAGCCCAGACGTTAATTGAACGGCTAGGAGAATCCATCCATCTATCTCCTAAATCTGTAAAAAGGAAAAAGTAAGGAAAGCAGAATATGAGGGATGAAAGGGTGAAGAACGCATGGTGACATTGGGTACAAGCTAATGTGAGTGAGGAAACGAGGTTAGATTCTAGACAACACAATTGGCCATATGCTATACACAGGTACTGGTACAAATAATACACTAGAGAGGACAAAACTCAAAATTATGTCACCTATATTCGAATTAAATCAGTGTTTTCCCACTTCTATAAATAAATCTTAACAAGAGGATCGGATCTCATTTTCATCTCTCGGTGACTACATTATGCATTAATTTCATAAACTAGGGTTTTTCTCAGTTTCCTTGAATGCAAGTCTTACATTGGTGGGACAACTCTGAAAAACCTTGACTATGAAACTATTGGTAGTTTTCCCATATCGTCCTTTTCCATACACACTTGCGGGAGCTAATTACATGCAATTATGCTACTCCATTTTTTTTTCTCTCTCGGATCAAAAGTCACCAAGTTTTTGTGAACCGCATTTTGAGGAGACATTCATCTGGACATAAATCGACAATCGGTGGTTGGATCAATGAACCGTTGAATCTGTTGGTCTACTAACATGCGATTACATATAGACGTCCCTCTCCACCATGTTTTCATGGATCGATGACTACATTGTGCACTAATTTCATAAACTAGGGCTTTGTTGAGCTCCCTTGAATGCAAATCTTACATTGGTGGGTCAACTCTGCAAAAACCTCGACTGTGCAAATATTGATAGAGTTCCCATATTGGAATTTCCCATGCACACTTTCAGGATCCAATGTCATGCAATTATGTTGCTCCATTTGTTTTTTCTCTCCAGGACCAAAAGCCACCAAGTGTCTGTGGACCACATTTTTAGGCGACTTTCAACTCGACATAAATCGACAACCAGAGGTCGAATCAAAAAAACATCAAATCCGTTGGTATCCTAGCATGTAATTACATATAGGGGTCCCTCTCAATTGTGTTTTCATGTCTTGATCATTACATTGTGCATTTATTTCATAAACTAGAGTTTTGCTCAGTTTCATTAAAAGCAACTCTTGCATTGGTGGGTAAGCTCTTCAAAAACCTCAACCATGCGACTATTGGTAGTTTTCCCATATCATAATTTCCAATACACACTTACAGGAGCCAACGACATGCAATTATGATGCTCTATTTGGTTTTTCGCTCTCGGACCGAAAGTCACCAAGGGTTCATGAACTGCATTTTTAGGCGACTTTGAACTCGACATAAATCGACAACCGGAGGTTAGATCAACGAACCATCAACTCCATTGGCATATTGGCATGCAATTTCATCTAGAGGGCTCTCTAGTATGTTTTCATGGCCCGATGATTACATTGTGCATTGATTTCATAAACTATGGTTTTGCTCTGTTTTCTTGAATGTAACTCTTGCATTGATGGGTCAACTCTGCAAAAACCTTAATCTTGTGAATATTGGTAGTGTTACCATATCGAACTTGCCCATACACACTTGCAGGAGTGATTTCATGCAATTATGCTGCTCCATTTTGTTTTTTGCTCTGGAACTAAAAGTCAGAAAGTGTCCCTGAATTGCATTTTGAGGCGACTTTCAACTCAACATAAATCGACAACTGGAGCTCAGATCAACGAACCATCGACTCCGTTGGTCTCCTGGAATGCGATTACCTATAGCGAGGATCTCCATCATGTTTTCATGGCCCGATGATTACATTGTGCATTGATTTCATAAACTAAGGTTTTGCTCGATTTCCTTGAATGCAACTCATGCATTGGTGGGTTAACTCTGCTTTGTAGTGATCCCATATCGGTCTTAACCATACACAATTACATGATCCAATGACAAGCAATTGTGTTCCTCCGTTTGGTTTTTATTTCCCATACCGAAAGTCACCAAGTGTCCCTAAACCACATTTTGAGGCGACTTTCAACTTGACAACCAAAGGTCAGATCAACATTTTAAAGATTTTTTTTACCAATTGTAAAAATAACCGCTATCATTGCAGTGTTGGGTTTAGTATTTGTTCATGATCTAGAGTTGGAGCGGCGTGATGTCAAGACAATGTTTCTACATGTTTATTTGGAGGAAGAGTTGTACATGAAGCAGCCAAAAGGATTTGAGAAAAGAGTAATGAGGATCTAATGTGAAGAATAAATTGAAGTCTATATAGGTTGAAGCAAAATCCAAGGAAATAGTATTTAAAATTTGATTCATTTATCACTAAACATGTATTGTTTTTATTATATGTTGATGATATGTTAGTTGTAGGATCTAGCACAGTTGAAATTAACAAGCTAAAACAACAATTGGCTATGATATTTTCAATGATGTATTTGAGTGTTGCAAAGAAAATCCTTGGAATGCAAATTATCAAAACTAGGAAGAAAAGAGAGTTAAAACTATCACATGAAACATATATTTAAACCAAATAACATGACTAATAGGTACCTTATTTCTCACCCATCACCTCACCACACTATTTATATGAGAAATGGAATTTATAAAGAAACAAAATCATACAGAAAGAACATATTCAACATAAATAAGACATAAAGATATGTAATGATAAGGTCTATAATCTCATAAAGGGATATTCATTTGTTTTTTATGTGGCTATTTGGTAGTGTTACCTCAAACCTCCTTCACATTGTTTCACCAGTTCAAAGGATCATGCAAATCATCAATATAATGAAAATGAAAATACAATTTCATGTTTTTGTGTTGCGTTTAATGCCATTATAGAAAAGAGAGGGTCAAATAGATGGCGGGAGAAAGTGCACTGGATTTTTTCATTTAAGTAGTTAAGTTCCTTTAATATTTGTGTTTCATCATGATCAAGGGCATTAGGATCCCTATGTTTTGATTAAATTACGCTAAATAAGTAGTCCACACAATAAACAAAGTCAACCATGTAGTGGGAATGGAGTGCAGTTCATGGAAGACTCAAGTGGAAGTGAATTGCAATGACAACACCGAGGATCTAAGATAAACCTTGATTTTTAGTGACTTATAATCTCAATTCTCAAATCACAATAGTAGAATATCTCATGTTAGAAGATATACAAGAGAATGTAGGCCTTCAAGAAGGTATAAATATTTTCTTCAACACTTATACAATAGTTATTACTTTCAAATTGATGTTGAACGTACTACATTTGAAGAAGCATAGTGGATATAAACAAAAAAATTGGATGGAGGCTACGAGAGATGAAATGAAATATATGATGGTGAACCACACATTAAGTATCATTTTAATTAAAAACATACTTAATTAAAGACATAGTTAAGCATATATGAAAGGAATATAATTAATATCATGTTCCCATATCAAGTCAACTATATATATATAAATATAAACCTTACTTTACATTATATGTACTTATAATATTTTCAAAAGTGGCATTCCATGGCCATAATACAAAATAGTGGATCATATTGTACATATGTGTGTATACAAACAAAAAAGTACATGTATGTCTCCCCCCTATACATGAATTCTATGTATCCCCCCTTTCACTGCCAATGTCAATGGATTTTGAGAAGTGTAACTGTCTTTTTCGGCTGCTCGATGGTGTTCCTAGCACTGAACAAGAGGATCGGATCTCAATTTCGGAGACTGCACACAAACCAAAATTTGTAATTTAGTTTACCGAGCTATAAAAATAAATACAAAGTTCTATGTATATTTTTTCAAATTCCAAGCAAATATAACATTTTTACTTACTATCTGTGTGTAAGTGATGGTATTCTGCAGTGTAAGTGCATGTACCTGGTCACTTGCAAGATTTGGGTGGCTTGTCGCTACAGTGTCATCCTGCTCCGACACCATTAGTGCCTCACTAACATCCTGCAAAAAATAAATGGTACCAACAATTATATACATGTACAATTGTGTATAAGACGATAAATTATATAAATATTTGAAAATTTATCTACATCCTACATTGACTTTTTCAACGAAAGTGAGACATACATGTACCCAGGGGAGGAGAGGTGGGTCACTAACGACCCCGATTGGGTGCTCTTCAAGAACCACTTGCTCACTAGAAGGATGCATAAAATAATATATGTCAATGTTAGCAAATCAATGGGTGCACCAAAAAGGTACTTGCATGTACAAAGAAAACTATACTACATGGAAAGCCAATGAATTTTTCAAAGAAAGCGAGACATACATGTACTTGGAGAGGTGGGTAACAAACGACCCCGATTGAGTGTTATTTAAGCACCACTCACTCACTAGAAAGATGCATAAAATAATATATGTCAAAGTTAGAAAATCAATGGGTGCACCAAAAAGCTACTTGCATGCCACAAAGAAAACTATACTACATCGAGGGACAATTGGGGACGCAGAGATACATGAACTTTTGTAATAGGGAGCCAACAAAATAAGAGAGAAATACATATACCTGGGGGACGTGAAGAGGTGAGTCACCAATGGGTGAAATAATTGACAACAAACTAAAAGTATGGGCATATGCATCAAAGAGAAAGGTCGCTCGGGTGCCAAGTCTATGACATATGTTTCTACATAAAAATACATAAAGATACAATTAAACAATTTCAAATAATTAAAATCATACATGTTGAATAATTAAAACCATCATTAAAAAAATAACTAAAAGCATACATGTGATTTTGAATCTTCCTCTACCTATGGTGGACCTGTAGCAGATGCAACAAACTCATCGTTCCCACCTTGCATAAAATATATTGTATCAACATTAAGATGTATTAAATGTGCCAATCTCTACTATAAATATGTAAATCATGATGATATATTAAAGGTAATGTTCCTACAAGTAATGGTGAATCACCAAAATTATATGAAACATTCAACGTTGCATCAATATTATTGTCATTAACGACCGAAATATGGGAATCTGGGGTGTCATTGGACATCAGCTATAAATGTGTTCACGTAAATTGTGAGATAATTAAAATAGAAATAATTTATGAAACTATTGAAAAATGTGATATAAAAATTAATAGACTATGTGAAGAACAAGTTTGACTTACATATTGGAGTAACCCATTGCTGTGAAACTATGAAGAAGGCCCATAGAAAATGTTTCCATAAGATGTGCAAGGATGTGGAATGATGCGACGCTATGAAACCTTTGCATGTCTAGTGTGATCTCTAGCTCTTGTAAGGTCTGGATACATAAGTGGATCCTTTGTGTGTGATGGTTCAACCCCAAATGGGCTAGCCCCAGATGGACCACCTTGGATGTTCCAACCCCTTAGCCTACATTTCTTTCTATAGCAATCCCATGTCGAAGCAATGTATCTTCCAAATGGAATAATGTCTCTTATGTGTCATCAATCACAAGACATGCAGGAGGATATAACCGAGGAGGGTTTGGTGTGTGTCGAGGACGTCGCACACAGTTTGGATCAGTCCTCACCCCTGTCCTTATATCTTGGGGAATCCCATGTCATACCCCCTGGAACTGTAAAATATCAAAGTAATATATGTGTTTACCTAAGATAAACTCAACATACATTCTCCTCAGGAAATAGAATGGGATGTCTCTATTCCCATGAGGGTCTTCATAAAAGACTGTGTACCAACGATCCATCCAGTTCGATTTAATATTTGGTTCTACACACCAGTCCATATAAATGTGTGGTCGACTACTGGAAGGAACCAATCCAGTGCTAAGGTCCCGGAATAGTGAAAAATGTTGGTCTTTTGTTATCTTTAATTTTTTTACATCTTTGTAGCTCATCCGAGTGGAATAGTTTTTCCTATGGGAATCCCTGCAGGAGCTAATGTTGTACAGTGCTCCATGGGAATTGGAAATTGTATTCATTATTTTATCTAGTGCGTCGCCCAATGACCGTATTATGTGGCCCCCCCTTAAAGAATGGAACTAAAGCACCTCAATGCACCTAAACAAGCAAAAATTTCTGAATTCCTATCGTGTTCCTCCTCCATGTGTTTAGTGTTTGGATTTGGGTTTGGGTTATCGATGATTTTATTATGGACATTTAATTTAGGATTAGTATTATCTATTAATATGACAACAACAAATTCCAAAATGAATTAATATTTGATTGTTTGTTTAATTAATCATTTATTAAATTAACAAACAAAAACAAAAAATAAAGCAATTCAAAACAATATGGTGACTTATCTTCCATTGCAATCCACCTTGTCAATCTCCACCATCAAAAATCTCCTTCCAAATTGATTCCAAGCCAAAATGCCCTCCCATTTTATCACACCTCCATTCTTTGCGACCGGAAATGTAAAATAAAAAATACAGGCCACGTGCCTTTGTTTTATTTTTTTGTTTTAGCTTTCAGAATCGTACTTGTGATTTGTAAGTCTTACAAAATGCAAGTGCGATATATCGCACTTGCGATATAGTATAACTATCCTTAGCTTCAGTTTTACGCTCAGGTTTTGCAAATCAAACCAAGATAACGCATATGTGTTATAGATTTCATTTTTGGACTTGCATTTTTTATTTTTAGAGTGGCACTAAAAAGTGGAACCATCTTCATGCACGTGCCCAAGAAGAAATTTGATTATTGAAACACTTTTCTCTAGTATTAGTTCTTGTTTAGACTTGGCAGTTTGAAGCTAATGCTATAATTCTCATTACAAACACTCTAGATATACTAAACACATTGTATATAAGTTTAGGTCAGGGGAATCCATACAAAGGTTGTTTGTTCGGATATTGAATAATAGCGTACCTCTAATTCGAAGGATAATTCTAAAAGCTCCTTCTCGAGGATGAAAGGAAATGGTGATGTTGAAACCTCTTCTCGCAACGATGAAGATCAAAACTCTTGTCACAAGAGTCTAGAGGAATCGAAAAGTAAAACTCATGATTAATATCATAGCACATTGCGGTAAAATCGAGGAAAAGAAAGATGTTAAGCCTCAAAATATCGTTACGTGATAATTTTCTCACTTGGTTGTTGGATACTCGGTGGGTGGATTAAGTCATGAAACATCTTATTGCTAGAAATTCATTCTTATATAGACATGAAACTCCATAGAAATCCATGAGCCTATGCACCCACGAGTCCTAAATTAACAGACTTGACGAAAACCACCACCTACAACCACACGTTGTTCATAACCCATAATAAATTCCATGAACTCGAACTGTAGACACATGTTAATCCACGAAGATGATCAAAACATTTATGAGTTAATTAAATCTTAACCACAATACATTTAACACTAACAAAATACAACGATTATCAAATGGATGTAAGCCATACACTTTCCAAGCGGCCATGAATCTTGTTAATGTGCTCTTTCAACCCCAACTCCAAAATATGGGATATATACACCTATCCACGTAACTATAGATATTTTTCATTTTTATACTTATATACCTTTTTATAAAAATTGTATCTCCATGTAAATGCATAAAATGAACTAATTTGAAGACCATTTTAATTATTATTAAAACCTTTCAAAGTAAGTACTTTACTACAACACTTAGGTATTAGCTAACTTTTCATTTCATAGTATTTTGAGGAAAAATGGAATATAAAAAAAAAGATTTTTATGTTTTGCAATTTCTTGAAAGTAATTTGTTATTAGTCTAATGCAGATCATGTACTAAAAAATGTGTTAGGAATAAACTCCACATAATGTTTGAATGAAAGTGTGAATGAATATATATATATATATATATATATATATATATATATATATTTTTATTTTTTTTTTATTTTTCTTATGCATTTTGTGTTTGCCAATTCATATTCTATAAAATGAGAGGAAATAATACGTATAATCAATATTATTATCATTTTATTAATAAATATGTATAATCAACATGGTTATCATTTTATTAATAAATAAATAAATCACTTACTTTGAATGGCTGTGGGCTCGAGCCGTTCCTTGGGCGCTCTTTGTCGGCGCACCTCGGCCACCCCTTGGGCGCTCCTTGGGTGCTCCATGTGGGTTCCCCATGGGCGCTCCTTGGGCCATTCGTTTCTCGGGAAAGTGAGCTAAAAACGTTAAGTGCTAACCAATCCCTCTCCTTGACTCCCACTGCCTTGTCTTTTGTTGGTCACCTACTTAAAGGGCTTTGGGTTCGAGTAGTTCCAATGAAGAATGAAGATAAACATGTTTATTTTTAAGATTTTGGAAATAATGGTTTTTAAAATTGTAATATGATTATTAGGAAGTTTACTTATATAATGCATCAAATTCTCAAAATATCATAAAATTAAAAAAAAAAACTACTTAACATTTATAAAATAAAATAAAAATATTAATAAAAAACATATTTGAATAACAACCTCTTTTCAAATAATTATTCACATTACATTTCTATTTATTCTATTGTTATTGTCTTTATTGTTCGAATAAAAACCTTAAAACCTTATTATAAAACAATATTACTTTAATAAAATCCTTAATTATTTTATATATATAATCATTTCTATACTTTTTTTTATTATATAACTAACAATACAAAATAAGTAAACATTTCACACAAACCTGTTTTTATGTGCGGATCTCTTTATGCATATGATGAACATTCTATAACAAAAACAATAGATAGGTAGGTAGATCTATCATAACAATGTCCTCTCTATTAACAATAGATAGGTAGATCTATCATCACTCATAGTTTTGTTCTCTCCTCTATGATGGGTCGGTTTGATTAACCATCCAGATGGGTCTGTTTGATTAGCCCAGGCGTTAATTGAACGGCTGTGAGAATCCATCTATCCATTTCCTAAATCTGTAAAAAGGAAAAAGTAAGGAAAACAGAATATGAGGGATGAAAGGGTGAAGAACGCGTGGTGACATTGGGTACAAGCTAATGTGAGTGAGGAAACTAGGTTTGATTCTAGACGACACAATTGGCCATATGCTACACACAGGTACTGGTACAAATAATACACTAGAGAGGACACAACTCAAAATTTTGTCATGCTTATACCTAATAAAAATAATAAATTAAAATGGGATATGTTGTAATGCTCATACCTAATAAAATAATAATAAATTAATAAATTAATTATAGGCAAAAAAATGTTGAAACCACGTGCAACGCATCCTAAACAACACATGGTTTTATTGTACATGGTTTAGTAGGGCCTTGCAAATGGTTTTAAAACAATGTGCAAGGCATTCTAAACAACCTATGGTTTTATTGTACATAGTTTAGGAGGGCCTTGCAAATGGTTTTAAAACCATGTGCAAAGCCCCTAAACAACCCATGGTTTTATTATATATGGTTTAGGAGGGCCTTACACATTGTTTTAAAACCATGTATGAGGTAGATGTTTTGACTACTAATATACTTTCATTTATTCAATACATGAGAACCATATTAACATGATACTATATCTCACTTAAAGTTATATTTAGATAGTATTAGAATGTATGTAATCTTTAGGTTCGAAACAATTTAATGTTTTCATTTAAGATAGTATTGCAAGGTTTAAAAAAATGGGTTTTTTAATTATGGGAGGATGAAATATAACTATTAAAATATGGTTTTTTAATAGTTAATCATTTATAATAGTAAAAAATATATTTACAGAAATGTATATCAATAAGTTTTTTTCAATAATATTTTAAATATGGTTTTTGAAATATAATTGAAAATATAGTTTATAGAATAGTATAATATTTTAATATTTTAATAATTTGAATAATAAAGATGTTTTTAGAAAATAAAGTTTTTAAAATAAAGTCTATTTATGAAATAGTATAATAGATTTTTCAACACTATGTATTGAGAACTATTTTGATGAAATTGAAAAATCATTTTGATTTCATCAAAATGGAGTAATATATGTTAAAATATATAATGAAATGTTTTGAAATTATAAATTTTTTATGTTAAATATTATCATATGTACTGAAGCGTTTTGAAATTATAAAATGTTTATAAAATGTTTAAATTTTTTTAATATTTATCAGAAAATTTAAAAATATATATATAATAATTATTTATTACAGTTATAAAATTTTAAGAATTAATAATATTTCATTAAAAAATATTGTTAAATTTATTTTAGTATCTTTTATTTTAAATATTAATTTTATTCCTCCTTTACAATATTAAAATGGCTATTCAGCCCTGCTTTTTATGTTTTTTATTATTATATAGGAGCCACCTTATTTCATTTTAAGTTACAATAAAAAATTTCTATTACACATTTATCTATCTATATATTTATGTAATTTCACTTTTTTTTAAATTAAAATAAAAAACTTGATTAATAATTCAATTAACAAGTTTAGTAAAGACTTAAAATACAAATTGTGAATGCCTACATCTTATCTTACCTTTCACATTTTCCTTCCTTTGCCATCAAAACTTCATCCTCAAATTCATTAGTGTATTTTCATCACTTATGTGATGCACAATATATTAGCGTAGGTATTCACAATATTAACTAGGAATTGTTAAACAATATAACCCAAAGCCATTATACCTTTGGATGTGATGTTTATCCCAAAGCCATTATACCTTTTGATGTGATGTTTATCTAATTAATTTGATGTCTTAAATTTCTTTTCTACTAATTAAATTAACTAAATTTAAGAATTCAATATATTGATTAGAGCATCATTTTTATTTATAGACATTGAAAAAATTAAACGTAATTTGATTTTATGTTCTAATTAAAAAAATTAGAAAAAATCAAGGAAAACCTCTTAAATCCTTTTAAATTCTAAACAACTTCAAACATGGCCTATTTAATAGCATGAAAAAGGAAATAATTATAACACAATTCATAACATAATAAACATAAAAGCACACTTGTATGAGCATTAAGCTCAAGTACACTCAACTCACCTTATCATAGGTGAACCTTAATAATTTTTATTTTTGAACTTTTATTGTGTGCATTTCCTCTTGGGCTATTCCAACAACCTCAAGTATTTTCCTACTTTGTATGAAAATAACAAAAAAATTTGGAAATGGAGTTGAATAGTTTTTTTTAAATCTTTTTAGCTATGATATATATATATATATATATGTAATAATTTTGTAAACTCAATTACAAAAGTAAATAAATCTAAACAATTTAAAAAAAAAATGAGTGATTAGATTTTGGAATTAATGCTGGAAACATAAAATATGTTCCTACATGTGGATATGTTATGATTAGTGATGTCCAGCCATTTCCTAATGAACTTAGAATGGACGCATGTGCTAGTCTTCTCAATAGAATATGAATAATTTGAATAATAAGGTGTGGGTGCATCTATTTTATTAATCTCAATTTTAGTAAAGAAGCATTAGTTTCTGTTAATGACCAAGACTTAGTACCATTTCTAGCTCATGATGAGATACTAAAATAATTCCAATTCTCCTCCATATATCAATGGCTCTTATCAAATTCTTTTTGAAATGCCCTTATATTTGTATGAATTAATTTAATGAAGATTATTATTTATATGGTTGTACATTCTAATATTTTGTTTAAAATTTTATATTATTTTAAAAAAGATATAGAGATAGAAGAAAGTTGTAACATTTAAAAAAAATTGTGATGATGATGAGGAGGATGATTAACGTCTACTGAGACCAATTTTGGTCTATTAGGGCCTTAAGAAGGAAAATACTTGCCTTACTTTAAAATCTTGTTCTTGTGCTAAAAAAACATACCAAGAAACTTTCCAAGCTCACTATAGTTTTGACAAGTTAGGAGGTTATAAAGGTTTGTATTGTATCAAATACTACGAAACTTGGATCTAATGTGGGGAACTCTAAGAGAAAGTGATTTTCATCCTCAATGCTCATATACTCACACAGATAGAAAACTCTTTCCTCCCATGGAGTTTTAGGAATAGACCAACGCCTTCAATATGGAGTTCATGAGAGTTCCTTCTAATCTTGGCTACATTAATTTTATTTCGTGAGCTAGTTACTACCAAGACATAATTTTAATCTTCAAAGTTAGGATTAATGACCTCCTTATAGTATCTTAATTTTCTCTTAACGGCTAAATTTTCCTCACCAAAATTTCTCTTTAAACTTAGAACTAATAATATTTTTGACCTTATCAATGTTCTGCAAAATGTCATTTTCATTAATGCACCAATGGTTTAACCATGCCATCGTATCTTTACACCAACTCCACTTGAAGCGTAAATGGTTTTGACTTGAGTTTAAAGCATTTTTAGGAGAACTCTCATTTCCCATGTTATTTATCTTATACTTGTACAATGGGTACCTACTCATAGCCATGTTCTCTATGGGGGAAATACCCACTTCTATGAGGAGAATATGATAAGGTGTATTGATTTTAATTTTGAGGTTATACATTATAAACCGTTTTTGGATTTGCCCAATCCTCCTCCAAGATTCTCTAGAAATGTTGCACCCCCATGCTTCACAACCATACAACATAACAAGGATGACAAGAGTTTCAAATAGAAACTTATTTTTATCCCACATGACTAGATTGGTTGATTTACACTTATTTTCAAGACCAAAATAATCTTTCCATGCACCATTAATCATTTTCTCAATGCTATAGCTAAAATTGAGATTGTGATGAATATCAATTCCGAGATACTTGTAAGATGTCACTTCCTCTAGATTTCTATTATCATAAATAAAATTTGCATAGGTTTCTTTCTTAGATTTTATCATCGTGATTTTTGTCTTGTTAGTGTTAACAGTCATACCCATGATAGAGAAAAACTATTTAAGAATTATTAATTGCTTATCGAGATCCGAAGGACACCTTGCAATAAGAACAATATAATCAACATAAAGTAGGAGGATGATAACTATCACAACTAAGATTGTACTGACACAACCTGCTTCTTCTAAACACTTTTCTAGCTTTTCAATGTAAATGCCAAAGAGGATAGGGGAGAGGGGATAAACTTGTTTAAATCCAATATTACAATTTATATATGTTTTCCACCCCTCATTATTATTAAACTTGGAAATGACCTTTTTCGTATAACCTTATCGCGACACCTCTCAACTCAAAAGGAACTAGTAAGCTCCTCTAGCCTATTCCATAGTTTATTTCTAGGCATTGTATCAAAGTATTTTCTAAAATATACAAATAAACCAAATAGGAGAGACTTATTATTATGACATTCATGTGCAATGATCCTAAGTGCAACGAGGTGGTCTGTGGTCAAGAATGATTCCTTCTAAAACCTGCTTAGCCTTTAGCCTGCTTACCTTCCATTTCTATCCATTCATTGATATTCTTTTCTAAGATAATACCAAATAACTTAGCTAAAAGAGGGCTAATTATAATAGTCTCATAATTAGAAGGTTCATTTTTATCACCACTTTTGAAAACAAGAATAATGAGGCTTTGAGTCCAAGGTGTAGGAAACCCTTGCTTGACCACTACATTAAAGAGTTTGTGGATGTGCGGGATGAGGACATGCTCTCCAAGTTTTAATATTTCCACTTGCTAGCATCCATTGTATTTCGATTTTCCATTTTCTAAGCTCTTAGCCCTGAAATCTACGTCATCTAATGAGAAAAATTCTTTTGTTGTAATAAGGGTTTGAATGTTATCTCTGATATCCAAGGATTCATAAATATTTTTAAGATAGGAATTTCAATCTTTTAAAACAATTTTGTTAACTTATTTTGTTTTGCAAGTTAGAATTTGCCTCCAAAATTTCTTAGGCGCCATCTTGGAGAGGTGTAGGATATTTTCCTGCCTTTTACTTAGATAATGCCTTTTTTCTTTTAATTATTTGGCCGTTGTACTAATTTATCTTGTCCATTTTTATCGAATATGTAGTAGCTTGATTAATTTATTTTCTCGCATCTTTGCACTCTTGATCATACCAAGGGTTGGTTCTACTATTCCCTGTTTTAGTCAAGACTTCAATAGAGAATTTGTTATTAGAGGACAAGAGGGTTGTAGCAAAATTATGGTAGAGATTTTCTATATTCTCCATGCTGGCTGATAAATGAACCAATTCATTTTTTAGATCATGGAGAAAAATGTTAGCTTTATTTTTATCAAAGATCGAGTGCTTTTGGAAATGATAGTTTTCCTCCTTGGGATTGCTATCCATGGCAATATTGAGAGTTATAATTAAAGGTCTATGATCAAAGTCAGGATCATGGTTGTTGAAGATGATGAAATCTATTAATTTTTTGTATATATAGAGATATGAGATATAACAATATAATCTACCACACTACTTCCAATCCCATGGATACAATTCATCTTGCTAGAGTTTGGCCATTTTGTGAGACCGTTGTAAATCATAAGATCTTGAGCACTACAAAGTTTGACTAGTTGAGACCCGAATTAATTTTCACCTAGATTTTCAAAACTTATTTTCTACGTGTTAGCAAGCTCAAGGTATTCATCTAACCAAAGAGGATTAGGGTTGGAATAGTTTCTTAAAAGATTAGCTTGGTTGCATGAAGTTCAATCATTGAAGTCACCCATCAAAAGGATATTTCCTTCGTTCCTTAAACTAGAAATTTCATGTTCTAAACCATTATAAGGACAATTTTTATCTAAATTGTTTTTTTATAGAAGTTGGAATTAATAGGGGAAAATTAATAGGGGTATGTGTAGTATATTTTGAATTGTTTATTGTGTTCTCATTAAAATGATAACTTGGTTCGATTTTTTAATGATTTGAAGTAACAATTAGACACCCATTTTTTTATAAAGATCATATTAAGTGATTTGACTTTTTGACTATAGATCTTTTTCATTTGTATACTTATGTACCTCTTTATAAGAAGTGCATCTCCATGTGAGGTGCATACAATGAACTAATTATAACACCATTTTAATTATGATTAAAACCTTTCAAAATAGGTAATTTTCTACAGCAATTAGGTATTAGTTAACTTTTCATTTCTGTAATACCCTGAATTTTGAACTAACATTAATGGGAATAAGTCCCATTGCATATGATGATACTTTGATGTTTATATTTTGTATATTGGGTGTAAAACCCCACTCTACATGAGTATGATGATTTGTTAGATATATTGGGCGTAAGCCAATGCATATGTTTTATTTAGCACGTATGTGATTGTATGTGTTGGGCGTAGACCCTGAAGCACATGTTTGATGAGATTTTGTGTTGAGCATGAGCTCTCAAGCACATAAGTGTTTTTGATGTTTGTGTTGAGCACAAGCTCTGGAGCACATGATTTTTTTTTTTCGGGTTGAGCGCAAGTTGTGGAGCACATTAGTTATGAAATATTTGTGTTGAGTGCAAGATCTAGAGCACATAAGTGTTTTGATGTTTGTGTTGAGAACGAGCTCTAGAGCACATGAGTTAGGAAATGTTTATGTTGAGCGAAAGATCTAGAGCACATGAGTGTTTTGATGTTTTTTTTAGCGCGGGCTATAGAGTACATGAGTTATGAAATGTTTGTGTTGAGCATAAGCTCTGAAGCACATGAAAGATAAGACTTGGAAGTGTTGGACATAATTCATGAAGCATTCCAAATTGATGTTGAGCATAAACTCTTGAACATCAAATCCTTGGCCATTGTATCCCTAGGTGTATTATACAAGTACATCCTAGCATTAGTGTTGAGCGAGAGGCTTTGGACTTGCACTAAGTGTAACTCCTAGTTTTTTACCGTTGAGTGTGAGCTCTGAATAACGCTACGAGTTACTAAAAATTAATTGTGTTGAGTGAAAACGACTTTAATAAAAACACCGACCTCATCTTACTTATTTTTAAGTTGATTAAATGAAATTTTGAATTTATGTTTCTCATCAAGCACTGAAGAACTACCATGATATACGAGGTAATCCAACATGTAAAGAGGTTTACAGCTACCTAGCTTAGTTGACCAGCATTACCTAAAGTTATTAATAAAAGAAATAATTATAAGCCAATGAAAGTACTATGTGATTGGGAACATGGTACTTTCCTAAAGATGGTCTATAAAGACCCAAGCCAAAGAAAGGCTTGGGGATATCCATTCTATTCTAGATGATCATTATTTCCGTAATAATTTTGGAGAGCCTTCCAAAAGCAAAAATAATCTAATTCAGAACCTAAATTCTAGATAGAAAAATCCTTACCTTTAGGAGCTCTAGACTACTTTCATGTTGGAACCATCTCGGGGGATCCGGAATGAAACCAGGAATAGTTCCAGGTCATGATTGGGTGGAACGTGGGAGTTCCCAAGTTATTCGGTTGACAGATCTGAGGTCAGAATTGTCTATGTTCTTATTAATTCTGTGTGCTTGAGTGCGCAGGGTTCTATCCATTAATAAACTACAAATTGCAGGTATGAGGTTTTTAGCTTCTCTAATTTCTTACGAATTTTACTAAGCAGGGTTTAAAATATTGAATGAAAATATGTACATTAAATGCATGCTTCAACTAGGTTTTCATTTTTTTATAGAAATATTAGTCTGAACTATCTCTACATAAACTCTAGGGATATATTTTAAGTTACAGGTTGATTTATTTGCTTCAACATTAAACTGAGCCATTGTTTCCTAGATAGGAATTTATAGTTTAAATTCTCTTAGTATTTATTTAAATTGTGAAACAACTATATCTTATATTTAAACTTTATTTATTAAGAGAAATAGCTAATGGATTCTTCTCAAACATTAATGTAAAGTTAAACCAGATATTTCATTAAAATAAACCATTTATAAATTATCAACATATAGACCAGAAATCCAATCTCTGAGCTCTTTAATTTAAACCATGTTCAAAACATTTAAAAATAATTAATAACTACAAACTAAAAGAAACTAACTAACTAGAGATCAAATCTCTTAACCATTAAATTCAAACCCTCAAACATAAAATCCAAAACGCTGGCATATTTCATATTGCCAGCGAAAATGCTTTTGTATCCACATTATAAACAACCATAAACATCATATTGTAACACCAACCAAACATTTAAATAAACAATATAATACGTGTTATGAAAGCAATATAATATTTCTAAGTATCGTTAACCCAAGACAGCCATCGAATCCTGTCTAGGATTAGATGTGGGATTTTAAATATTTCATTTCATAAATTATACATCAAATCCTTAAACCAGCCTAACCATCGAATCTCGCAAAGGATTGGTTGTAGGTCGTTGCCTCATTACATAAAAATCAAACGTTAACAACGAATTAAAATAAACCCATTATACATTGAAAAATAACAAGATAGAGTCATTCCTTGCGCATTGTGCTAGTGGAATCTCTTAACTAAATCATCAACTCACATTATCAAAACAAGAAGCATGTTCTTACACCTCTGCTCATTTTAAATCAATTGCATCCAAGATCAAATCATGTGGGATGCCCAAACGAAAATATCAAACCACAAGTCAGACCAATTAAACAGCTCAGTAATCGAATAACGTAGGTTCCAACAAACCAAACAAAAAATGACGAATCATACATTAAGGGTTTCGCCTCTGAGGCTGCCCAAAAGGGTTTAAAAATAATCGACTGTGTAAACAACGACGACAAGAGATACACCCTTTTCCTTATAAACCAAATACACCAGTCATAGTATAAAAACATAAAATATGATTGGGTTGTGTATCCCTGCTAAGAGACAAGACCATCTTTATGCTTACGGCTGCAAGGTAAAACCCTGCCACATCAAATAATAAACTCATGCATCCACATATTTACCACACACTGTTACCATAAGCATAATTACATAAATTACACAGTCCAATCATCCATGGTTCCATTCCAAGCAATGGCACTGTAATTACAAAGAAACACATTGTCAGAATAAACACAAAGTCGTTACCCAACAGAGCTTCCATTAAGATTTAATAAAACCCATTATAAATCGTTGCAAAACGATGAATATATAAACAAAGCAGAGCCAATTATTTGATTGTCAAACTCTTATCCCCAAAAGTTTACATATGGCATAGCCATGGAAAGGCCACACACTCGCATCCTTAAATACCAAGCAACTATCAAAACCTCAACCAACTAAACAACTAAACGATGAATTTCGCCACCCAAAGCTCAAAACTTTTGCTACAAACATACAACAATGTAAGGGCCTTGCCAATTTCATGGGCTTACCCGAAGAATGGTTGCACAACCAACCTATGGCACCACCCTCAAGCCACGCATATAACCATGCTTTGTCACCTGAACAGACGAACACGAATGCCATCAGGAGTATGCATTCGAAATCGTAACCAAACCAACATTACAATGTGTAGACCAACGTTATCACTTACCTGACGAGAGAGCGGTAAAGCTTGTTGGTTTCGCAGCTTGGGAGGCACATATCGCACCACGGAGCATGAGGCCACAAACATCCACCATTGAAAGACCAAATGAAATGACAACAAACCATACATAGCGCTTGAGGCATTTTGCTCGCACTTCCCAAGGAGCATTAATTTCACAACCCTATCCACCACTATTAACGAAATCAAAACCCACATCAATATAGTTTTGGTTTATGGCATTTGCACCATAGTTCACCACCCACCATCATATAAGTCTTAAACCCTCGAACTTCATGATATCCCATAGTTTCAATGGCATATGCTTATGCCATAGACATAAATCATTTACCATATAGTTCAAAGCACATATTACAATGCATCTAAGGTTTCAAACCTTAACATATAGTTTATACAATGAATTTTATAAACAAGCATAAATATAACTCTCATAAACCTTATTACCATAGGACTTAGGTATAGTTCATGCCTAGGACTTTAGTCCTATTTTCGCACAGCTATGCACAGGAATAGTGTAGTGTAGATATAGTATGTTGTAGACGTAGGATTTTTTTATTGCCACGATCATAGACAGCGTTCACCGACGAATTAACGTGCAAAAGAGAATAAGAGTCTGCATTAGTTCATGACAAACTAAGTCCCTTAGCAATAGGAATCCTTACCTTTTCGAGTGGTCCCTCAAGAAATAAAACCCCGCCGCTCCACCCCTTATTAAATAAACCATAAATGAATTTAAAGACATGTAAAGTAAAAGTAAAACGTAACACAAACATAAGTGTCGACAAATGCCTGTAACTAATAGACAGGAAAAGTAAGCGTACAAACATATCAAAATAATATAACAACATCAAGTAAAACATCATCATCAGAGAGGAGAACACATGGAAGAAAACAACTTATGACACTTAATACCAGTATACAACCAAGTTTTATTATGCATAAGTTTTAACAATGTCCTTGAATTCAATATTTTATTAGCCTACAATTTTTTTTAATGAATTTTAAGGACATTACAATTTCATAGTATTTAAAAAAAATCTTGATTGAATAAAAAAACAAATTGATTTTTGTGTTTTGCAATTTTTTTGAAAGAAATTTTATATTAGTGTAATGCAAATTATGTACTTCAAAATTTGTTAAGAATAAACTCCATGCAATTTATGAAAGTGTAAATGAAAATATATTATTTTTTGTTTGCGCTTATACATTTTGTGTTTGCTCTTGCTCATTGATATTCTATACGATGAGAGGAAACAATATGTATAATCAACATTTTAATCATTTTATCAATAAATAAACAAACAATCTTATATATATATTGAATAGTTGATTAATTTATAAATTTTAATGATATTTTTTAATATTATTATTAAAAAAGATGAAAAGAAACCTTATGTATAATCAAAATCATTGTCATTCTATCAATAAATAAATAAAATCACTTCAATGAAAATGAGAAATCTTTTTATATATATAAAATAATTCATTAATTTATATATTTATAATTTTCCATGGTTTTTGGCGTTTGTAATATGATTATTAAAAAGTTTATTTATGTAATGCATCACATTCTTAAAATATCATAAAGAAAGCTCAAGAACGCCTGGTACAGGCTAAGTGGCTAAGTGTAGATTCATAAAAGGACAAAATAAATAAATCATAAAGAAAGATGAGGAACGCCTGGGATAAGTTTAAATTCTAAAAGAAGACAAAATAAATAAATCATTGGCAATATGCTACAAATAATATAATACACCAGAGAGGACAAAACTCAAAATTATGTCACCTGAAGGTTAATATTTTGGCTGTTGCCATTGTTGTTGTCCGAGAGGAAGCAAATTGTATGACGAGGAAAACTGTAGGCAAAATTATGTCACCTGAAGCTTAATATCAGAATCAGATTGTGGAATCCAGTCGTAGTCAGTGCGGCCATAGTTGCACAGCTAACCTATGGAACCACCCTCAAGCCACGCATAGAACCACACTCTGTCCCCTGCATAGACAACATGAATGCCATCAGGAGTATTGCCAACGTTATCACTTACCTGACGAGAGAGCGGGAAATCTTGTTGGTTTCGCAGCTTGGGAGAAACATATCGCACCGCGGAGCATGAGATCACAAACCTCCACCATGGAAAGACCAAATGAAACGATAACAAACCCTACACAGCGCTTGAGGAATTCTTCTTGCGCTTCCCAAGGAGCATTAATTTAGCCACCTTGTCCACCACTGTGAACTAAATCAAAACCGACATCACTATAGTTTTGGTTCTTGATGTTTGCACCATGGTTCACCACCCACCATCATATAAGCCTTAAACCCTCCAACTTCATGCTATCCCATAGTTTCAAAACTGCATATGTTTATGCCATAGACATAAATCCTTTACCATATAGTTCAAAGGACATATTACAATGCATCTAAGGTTTCAAGCCTTAACATATAGTTTATACAATGAATTTTATAAACAATCATAAACATAACTCTCATAAACCTTATTACCATAGGACTTAGGTATAGTTTAGGCCTAGGAATTTAGTCCTCTTTTCGCACAGCTACGCATAGAAATAGTGTAGTGTAGATATAGTATGTTGTAGATGTAGGATGCTTTTATTGCCACGACCATAGACAGAGTTCACCTACGAATTAACCTGCACAAGAGAATAAGAACCTGCATTAGTTCATGACGAACTAAGTAAGTCCCTTAGCAATAGGAATACTTACCTTTCTGATTGGTCCCTCAAGGGATAAAACCCCGCCGCTCCATCCATTGACATACAGAGGTATGTCAACGTCTTATTAAATAAACCATAAACGAATTTAAAGACATGCAAACTAAAAGTACAACATAACATAGACATAAGTGTCGACAAAGTCTGTGACTAATAGAGAGGAAAAATAAACGTAAAACATCATCATCAGAGAGGAGAACACATAGAAGAAAACAACTTACGACACTTAAGATCAGTATACAACCACAGGGGGTTCACCCAGTGAACTTGTTACATAGCACGATCGTTCGAAAGATATTAAAGAATATCTCTAATTTCACTAAATATTGGAAAATTCCTCCTAAAATAGTATTGTTGAACCCCCCTTCCAATATACCTTTTAAATTAAAAAACCGCAAAGTTTCACCAGATATTTTAGGTATCCATTTTTATCGACCCATTTTTAATACCTCCTTTATATCATATTATCAAGTTGTACAAATAGGATCTCTAACTCGTCTTAGTTAAAGAAAACGAGATGTTAAATAAAATAATAGTATAATGTTAATAATGATCCCACCAGAATTTCACGGGCGACTAATCAATTTGTAGCATTGGATACTAGAAGACCTAACCAAAAAGTAATGGGGAAGGAAAAATGTGTAAAAGACAACTCAATCAAAAGATCAATGTAACAAAGAATGTAAAAGTCCGATAGTACAATAGTTAGTCTAATTTTTATAAAATATGAGAATTGCATATGTTTCACACCACAACATGCCAATCAACCAATTTTATATCATGTAAATACAAGTATAGCCATAGAGAGATCATGTTTTGTATAAGCTTAATAAATTAAACTCCATAAAAATGCAAAATTTAAACTCTTTCATTGATAGAATTCCCTACATTTCATTGTATTTTATTTATTGAGACAATATGTGAACAAACACTTGATTTTCATTAAGGATAAACCACAACAAAGAAATAGTATTGATTCACAGGGAAAATGTATTAGGAAAATTTTAAACATGTTAAAAATACTTGAAACAATCCATTGACAAAAAGTTAAGTCGTAATGAAATATTTCTTATCGTTGTGTTACATTTCCTCTACCTTAATTGACCATCTTGTATGCAATCACTTTCTACATTTTACTTTACTTAACATTACATAAATCTCTATTTAACATAATTATTTTTTAAAAATATCATAAAACAATTATAAAAAACATTCTATTTGACATGCATGTGTGTGTGTCAAATATGATGTTTTTGATATTTGTTTAATGATATTGTTTTTAAAATAAAAACTTTCTATTTGACATGCACACACACATAATATATATATATATATATATATATATATATATATAATGAGTAATCGAGACTTCAATATAACACAGTAATTGAGGCTCGAGTCGATGCCTATAATCCACGCTATGGGAGCATGGTTATTAACATTCTAAGCCAAAATATTTGACAGTTCCTTCTTGTTCTCTAGGAATAGGTCACTGAGAGGATTCAATGAGGAATCTAATAAGGCATGACCTTCCGTGAGATAGATGAGGAAGTGGTGGGAAGATAGGTGTTTGTGGGCGGACTCCAAATATATGAAGAACAAGGTATATATATGAATCCATTCCATGATTTGAATTTTATTCCTCATCCCACACACATAAAAAAACCCCCAATATTTATATTACTATGTCAAATTAAAAACCCCTCTTGACCCCTTAATACGAGGAAATATATTTTTGAGGTTTTTAGGAGTATTCAAACCCTCAATACGAATGGACTTGATACGATATTGCATTTTCTAGTGAACCCCAAGTGTATACAACCAAGTTCTATTAAACCAAACTTGTTTTTTTATTACAAATTGTATACAAATTCATTTTTGAGTTTTGTAATTTTATGAAAAAAAATTTTTATTAGTCTAATGCAAATTATGTACTTCAAATTTTGTTAAGAAAAAATTCCATTAAAAGTGTAAATGGAAATATATTATTTTGTTTTTTGCTTATACATTTTGTTTTTGAAAAATATATTATTTTGATTTTTTCTTATACATTTTGTGTTTGCTCATTGATATTCTATAAGATGAGAAAAAACAATATTTATAATCAACATTATTATCATTTTATCAATAAATAAAAAAATCAAGTCATGGAAGATAAGAAATCATATATATATTAAAAAAAGTTAATTAATTTATATAAATTTTTAATCATATTAAGCTTTTATAATATGATTATTAAAAAGATGAAAATAAACAATATGTATAATCAAAATCATTGTCATTTTATCAATCAATAAATAAAATAATCTCAATGAAAATGAGAAATCGTTTATATATATTAAAAAAATTGATTAATTTATATATTTATAATTATCAATGGTTTTTGGCGTTTGTAATATGATTATTAAAAAGTTTATTTATTTAATACACCACATTCTTAAAATATCATAAAGAAAGCTCAGGAACGCCTGGTACAGGCTAAGTGTAGATTCATAAAAGGACAAAATAAATAAATCATAAAGAAAGTTTAGGAACGCCTGGGACAGGCTAAGTTTAAAAAGAATAAATAAATCATTGGCAATATAAGCTTAATATTTTGACTGTTGCCGTTGTTGTTGTCGTCGGAGAGGAGGCAAACTGTACACAAAAACACAAGAATCAGAATCAGAACCAGCTTGCGGAATCGTAGTCAGTGCGCCCATGCTGTGTATTTGCTCTGTGTTCCACCGCCATGAAATTATATTCTGAAAACATGAGTGTTCCACCGCAATTAAATGTGAATGTATGGACTTGTTGTCGGTTAGTGGAAGTGTTGTTGAGGTGAGTCACCAGCAGCAAATGACAATGTTGGCGCTCTCACAGATGGTAGTGAGCACTCAAAAGTATTATTTTCATTTGAATTATTTTTATATTACGATGCACTCTTCTGTATTAGGCTCATTGTCTACTCCACGGAAAATACCAACACCTGATATTCAAACTGAATCAAGGTATGGCCAACTCATCATTCACACATTTATTACAAAGGGCTTTACAAGAGCATCATGTCATTTACAAGAGTAGAACTTGGGTGGGGAGGGTAACATTCATTCCTCCCAACTACCCAAGCTACATCCATTTGACATATTAGGCTGATTGTTAAAGCTACAAGAGAAACAACAAAAGCGGCAACATATAAGTGGGGAATATTGATGGTTTGGGAAATGAAATGCTTTTTTATTATTAATCAAATGTATATATAATATATAGGATTATATAACAACAAAATTATGGATAAATATAATTTGATATACATCTCATCTAACCAACTAATTATTACACTATTGATCATAGTGAATAGTTGAGATTACAATTCTTAACATACCCCCTTAATGTCAAGGGGAGACAATACTTTCAGCACTATCAATGCAAAAAGATACTTGATGATCTATGTCTCAGCTAGGCTTACAATTCACTCAAAATTTTCAACTTTACTTACTTCCTTATGTGTACTTGGACTATTTCTTTGAGAATGTTGATGTTAAATAAATGTTTTTCAGCCTGTTCTAAATAGCTTTTGGAACATAGTGGATGTCTTCTTTTTCTGTTTCAAAATGTTTTGTCTTGTTGTTTATTTTTGTTATGAAAAATATGAATAGATTTCAGTTTTTCTTGGAGAGCATTCACATCTTCTGATTTCTTCTTCTTCTTCTTCTTCTTCTCCTTGTTTCAATGGCAGCTACTTCATCATTCTCATAAATTGTTGCAGCTTCTATGATGCTATCAACTATCTCTTTTTTTGAGAGACAATCACTCACATCACTTGGTACTACTACATTGATAGGTTTACTTTCATCAATAAACACAACTAGATCAACAATCTTTGTTCGGATTACATGATCACCAGTTGCCTCAAAGATAGTGTCTTCTTGACTATCTTACTCATGCTTTGCATGACTTGCAAAGTCATCTTCTTCTAAAGTCAATTCCTCACTAAACACTTCTTTCAATATATCCCATGCTCTTTTTGGAGTATTAGTTTCTGCAATGTAATGGAAAACCGAGTAATCTATCCTTCTGTGATTTGTTTCTAGGAGGTTGGTTCATCATTTATATAAGATGGTTGGTTTATAGTTGCAGTTATCTATTGTATAAGATGGTTTTCTTCAAAAATAGATCGAAAGTACATAAATCTTGTTTGTCATTATTTCTATGTTAGTGTGATTTGTTGTTAGGCTCCCAGTTAATAATTTATATAAGATGGTTTGTTTATTGTTGGTTCATTTATCGATACAATTATCTATGATATAATATGGTTTTCTTCACAAATATATTGAATACATAAACCTTATTTGTCATTATTTCTATGGTACTTTGATTTACTTGATAATTTTCATGCTTGGTCATTGGGTGTTTGGTGGGTGGATTAAGTCAGGAAATATCTCGCAATTCATTTTTATATAGACATGAAACTCCATAGCAATCCATGAGCCTATGTACCCATGCACCATAAAGCAATAGATAGTGGATACCACCATGTGAAGCCACTTACAGTTCATAAACTGTAACTAACTCCACTAACTAGAACTGGAGAGAAAGGTTACAAGATGATGTAACAGAATAAACTCCACAAACTCTAACTTAAGACACCTATTAATCCACGCACACAATCAAAACAATTATCACTTAACTAAATCTTAAATGCAATACATTTAACCCTAACGAAATACCATGATTATCAAAGCTATATAAGAAGCACTTTCAACACTCTCATGAATCTTGTTAATTTGTAATATGAACCCCAACTCCAAAATATGAGATATATACACCTATCAACTTAACTATAGATATTTTGCATTTTTATACTTATATATATTTTTTATAAAAAATACATCTCCCTATCAAATACATACAATGAACTCATTTGAAAACCTTTTTAATTATGAATAAAACCTTTTAATAGGTATTTCACTAAAACACTTAGGAATTAGTTAAATTTTCGTTTCATAGTATTTTCATAAAACATTTTCAATTAAATAAAAAAAAACAAATTGATTTAAGCAAATTCTGTGTTTTGCAATTTTTTGAAATAATTTTTTATTAATCTAATGCAAATCATGTACTTCAAAATTTGTTAGAAATAAAGTCACATAATGTCTTCAAACATGTGAAAGAGTGAATGAAATTATATTATTTTTCTTTTTTACTTATATGCATTTTGTGCGTGCTCATTGTTATTCTAGAGAGGAAACTATATGTATAATTAACATCATTGTCATTGTTATCGATCTCTACATAGATTTGGAAGTGTGGATTTGTGCTCTTATCTTATATGTACATTTCTAGTCATTGAAGGCATATGATATAAAGGTTAACAGTCTAAAGTAATCTCTCATTTTTTTCATCAAGTGCAAGATTATTTGGTGGTCTAAATAGTAATCTAAATATTGTTTTTATCTTAGATTTGAGGAAGCTACACTCTATATTCTCATTAGGCTGATTCTTTTCATTCGATTCGTTTTTTATATTATGATGCATATCAACACTGAACACTCTTCCGCATTAGGCTGATTGTTAAAGTTACAAGAGAAACAACAAAAAGATGGAACATATAACTGGGGAATATTGATTGTTTGGTAAATGGAATGCTTTTTCATTATTATTAATCAAATGTATGTATATAAGAATATATAACACCAAAATTATGGGTAAATACGTTGTGATATACAATTCATCTAACCAACAAATTATTACATTATTGACCATAGTGAATAGTTGAGATTACAATTCTTAACACACCCCCTTAATGTCAAGGGAGAGAATACTTTTAACACTATCAATGCAAAAAGATACATGATGATCTATATCTATAACTTTTGGAACATAGTGGATGTCTTATTTTTCTGTTTGAACATGGTTTTTATTGTTGTTTATTTTTTTCATGAAAAATATGAATAGATTTCAGCTATCCTTGGAGAGCATTCACATCCTTTGATTCATCTTCTTCTTCTTGTTTCAATGGTAGCTACTTCATCATTCTCATAAATTGTTGCAGCTTCTATGATGTTATCAACTATCTCTTTCTTTGAGAGACAATCACTGACATCACTTGGTACTACTACATTGATATGTTTACTTTCATTAAGAAACACAACTAGATCAGCAATCTTTGTTCAGATTACATGATCATTGGTTGCCTCAAAGACACAGTCTTCTTGACTGTCTTACTTGTGCTTTGTGTGACTTGCAAATTCATCTTCTTCTAAAGTGAGTTCCTCACTAAACACTTCTTTCAATATATCCCATGCTCTTTTTGGAGTATAGCTTATGCAATGTAATGAAAAACGGAGTAATCTATCCTTCTGTGATTTGTTTTTAGGAGGTTGGTTCATCATTTATATAAGATGGTTCATTTATAATTGTAGTTGTCTATTGTATAAGATGGTTTTCTTCACAAATATATCGAAAGTACATAATTGTTTCTCATTATTTCTATGTTAGTGTGAATTGTTCTTGAGAAGCTAGTTAATAATTTATATAAGATGGTTTGTTTATGGTTGGTTCCTTTATTGATACAATTATCTATGATATAATATGGTCTTCTTCACAGATATATTGAATATATAAATCTTATTTGTCTTTATTTCTATGGTACTTTGATTTACTTGATAATTTTCATGCTTGGTCATTGGATGCTCGGTGGGTGGATTAAGTCAAGAAATATTTCACAATTCATTTTTATATAGACATGAAACTCCATAGCAATCCATGAGCCTATGTACCCACCTATCATAAAGCAGGAGATAGTGGATACCACTTGCACTTCATAACCCGTAACTAACTCCATGAACTAGAACTCGAGAGAAAGGTTACAAGATGATGTAACAGAATAAACTCCACAAACTCTAACTTAAGACACCTATTAATCCACGCACACAATCAAAACAATTATCACTTAACTAAATCTTAAATGCAATACATTTAACCCTAACGAAATACCAGGATTATCAAAATTATATAAGAAGTACACTTTCAACACTCTCATGAATCTTGTTAATTTGTACTATAAACCCCAACTCCAAAATATGAGATATATACACCTATCAACTTAACTATAGATATTTTGCATTTTTAAGCTTATATACTTTTTTATAAAAAAAAAGCATCTTCCTATCAAATACATACAATGAACTCATTTGAAAAGCTTTTTAATTATGAATAAAACCTTTTAAGTAGGTATTCAAATAAGTACAATAAACTCATTTGAAAAGCTTTTTAATTATGAACAAAACCTTTTAAGTAGGTATTTCACTACAACACTTAGAAATTAGTTAACTTTTTGTTTCATAGTATTTTCATAAAACATTTTTAATTAAATAAAAAAACAAATTGATTTAAACAAATTATGTGTTTTGCCATTTTTTGAGAGAATTTTTTTTATTGATCTAATGCAAATCATGTACTTCAAAATTTGTTAGGAATAAAGTCACATAATGTCTTCAAACATGTGAAGGTGTGAATGAAACTATATTATTTTGCTTTTTTACTTGTATGCATTTTGTGCCTGCTCATTGTTATTTTAGAGGAAACAATATGTATAATTAACATCATTGTCATTTTATTAACAAATAAACATTCAAGGTAATGCTTAATGCTTTGCATTTTTTTAGATTTTAAAGATAATTAATTAATTTATATCATTGAAAATTAGAATTTTAATGTTTTTATTTTATTTTATTTCTTAGGAAGGTTATTTATGTAATGCATCACATTCTCAAAATATCATAAAATTAGAAAAAAAAGGTACTCAACACTTTTACAATAAAATAAAATTATTAATAAAAAGCATCTTAGAAATAATAACCTATTGTTAAGTAATTCTTCACATTAAATTTCTATTTATTCTCTTGTTATTGTCCTTATTGAGCCAGTAAAAACCTTAATTGTAAGTATTAAAACTTAAATATTTTAGAAACAGTTATGAGCTAAATCATAATAAAATTGACTGAAATTTATATATATAATCATACTTTCAAGATTGTCCTGCCTATTACTTTGTTTTATCATAAAAATTACCAATAAAAAATAAGTAAACATTTCACAAACCTGTTTTTATGTGCCGATCTCTCTCTCTCTGTATATGTTGGATAGATTCTCAAATCGGTCGGAATGGAAAGCTCAGGAACGCGCTAAGTTTAGATTCTATAAAAGGACAAAACAAATCATTGGCCATATGCCACAAATAACATACCAGAGAGGACACAACTCAAAATTATGTCACCTCTATTTGAATTAAATCTCTGTTTTACTACTTGTATAAAGAAATCTTAATATTGACTATTGTCGTTGTTGCTGCCCGTGAGGAGGCAAATTGTACGATGGCCTGGCCCTGTCTTATAAATGCAAAAATTCAAGAATTAGAATATTGACCAGCTTGTGGAATCCAGTCGTAGTCAGTGCGCCCATACTGTGTATGAGCTTTGTGTTCCACAGTCATGAAATATTGTGAAAACATCTCATTGTTTAATGCAATTATTGAAAAGTAAATGAGGATGTAGGGAACTTTTGTCGGTCACTGGAAGTGTTGCTGAATTGTCACGAGCAGCAAATGCCAATGCTCATCCTGAACAGTGAAAAGTATGACTCTCCATCTATTTGTTTTCATTTTTATATTACGATGCAGATCAACGTCCTGTTCGGCGTCATGCTCATGACGTGACTAATCTTCTTTCATTTCTAGGTCAACAACTTTCACACCTCGTTTTCATTTGAAAGTAATGGTTTTTTTTTAATTGCTAATTATTTTATGTTTTTTTAATTGTTTTTACTTTTATAGTTGAAATTAGATTGTAATTGTTAGAATTATATATAAGTGGTTGGAATAGTATAATTTAAATGTTTAATAATACTTAAAATATTAAATTTATTTTTAATAAAATATATATATATGATTGTAATAAATATTTATGTCGAAAGTGTTTTTCTTATGGAGACGCAGTCTCAAAGATTTCTCGTCTCTCTGCCCATTCACAATTCGACAGGTGTCGTGTCAGATTAGCCAATTGATCGTGGACAAGTGTTGTGCTGATTAATGATAATTTTTTTCCTCTCCGTTTTAGTCGGGTCCCGATTATGTAATCTCGATTCGCGAACTTCTGTCCCATAAACCGTTGGTGTCCTCTGTGTTACGGCCATTCCTGCACATGAATGGATTCATGGATTGATTTGCAGTTGTAGGTCGTTCTTTGGAGTTGGTGTTTAGCTAATGCATTTTATTTGGGTCCCCGATTCTGCTATCTCGATAGGCGAACTTCTGTCTCGTAGACCATTGTTGTCGTGTGTTATGGCTGTTGTTGCAAGTGAATGGATTGATGGATTGGTTGCCATTTACGGGTTCTTCTTTGCAGTTGTCGTTCACTGTGTTTTCCTGATAGATGGTTTGCGTGTATTCTGTACTCTTCCATCTGTTGTCTTAAACCACCGGTCTGGGCGATTTTTTCTACAGGATTTTATTGTCCTTGCTCGCGGTTCATTTATCTCGAATTGGGAAACTCATTCCCGACGATATTGCGGAGTTTCGCTTTAGCAGTTTTTTTGGATTTAGAAGATGCTATTCTGGATGCGTTTTCTGTATTTATGCTCACAATTTGGCCGAGCTTCCGTTTTACTCGCGCTTCATTGAATTCAATACAGTTTGCCCATGTCCCTTTATCCACTAGCATTAATGTTTCATCAATTCATTGTTGCTCAATTAATGCAAGAAAGCTTGTCATATGATTTCGACATTGGTCAATATCTTCATCTTTGCTCAGCTTATGGAGATCTTAAAAACCATGTTACAATATTGCATTTGTCACGTTTGTTGTTGCACTGCCTTTGCTTTGCGCATATAAACAGACCTTCAGGTAACCACATATTTATTTTGGTGCGCTTCATTTACACTTCACAGTTTGCAGTTTCTTTAAATTTGCAGGTATTCATTTAGTTTGCCCCCTGCTTTGTTTTGTTGTTATTGTTGCTTTGTCTGATTATTAGTTATTAATGTATTTTCTTTTGCAGTTTGCAGTTTCTTTAAATTTGCAAGTATTCCTTTAGTCTGCTGAAATTTTTTGAATATTCATTTAGTCTAATTACGAGACGTTTCAACACCCTTGCTTTGTTTTGTTGTTATTGCTGCTTTGACTGAAAGAGAATTACATAATCCTTGCTTTGTTTTAGTTCAACTAAATAAAGCAACTCTGAAGCTCCAAATGGCAAAAGCCTTTGATTTAGGATGTTTTTCTGTGTTTCCGCAACCTGCAACCCCCATTTTGCGAAATTACCTGTTGCCGCCTGGGAAACTATAGGATACAGGCTACGGGATGAGGGTGGTGAATGAAATATTTTTAGGTAATCCTGTACCCCGCATCCCGCAGCCCACACTTGTGAGGTACAAGTTGCGGAATAGTGGATTATATATTAATCTATATACTGTATTAAGAATACTAAATTAATACAATTAAGAATTACAATATTTATAGTGAAAGTACATATTTTCTCACAAAGTTTGAAAAAAAAATACTGCTGATAGTGCTCCTGTTAGTTTCAAAATTATTTAAGAATTACAACATTTATAGTGAAAAATTGAAATATGACACAAATTAATCTATTAATGTTTATTGCAAATTTTGAACAACTACCATAGAATCAATCTCCAGTGTGATTGTTTCTTGCCCTTTTACATTTCACAGGAAAAAAATTGAGTCACACTATGGAGAGTATGCTAACTGAAGATTCTATATCACTCTTACTACATGGTGCTGTCAACATTTTCCTGCTAGTACAAGTATCCTCCTTAAACCAAGTGAAAAGCCATAATGAGATTTTCCTAGGTTCCTCCTCAACCATCCAACCATGCTTAAATGAATACCCCTGAATACCTTTTTTTTGCTTTAACTTTAAAAATATTCATGAGATACAAACTATACCTATTAATTCCATGGTGGACCTTGTTGGCCTTGTAATTTAAGTTTCTCCATCATTCACAATGAGAAAACGAGATGGAATTGAGACTGTTAAGCGCACTATTGGACTCCGTGACATGTCAAGAAATAGTATTGACATAACACTTTGGGGTGACCATTTCCAAATTGAAGAAGACAAACTTTCCAGCCTCCGTGGTTTACCTACGCCTCCAGCTGTAGCAATCAAAGGTGGCTGCATTACAGAATTTAATGGAAAAATTGTTGGAACTATTTCCAACACTACTATTTTTATAAACCCAGATATTGAACAAACTTCAATTCTCCAAAACTAGTTTCATGAAAATGGATTTTGTTCAGCATCACCATCATTGAGTCGAAAGTTCAATGCCTCTCACTCTGGTTCTCGTAAAGTCACTACCATCAAGGACCTGCAAACTCTTCAATCATCTGAAAAAGTTGTTTGGTACTCTCTTGAAGCAACCATCACAAATGTTAACATGGATGACTTTTATTTTCTTGCATGCCCTCTTTTTGTTGATGGAATACAATGCATGAAAAATATTTCTCAGAAAGTTGGAGACATCTGACATTGTGCTAAATGTGATGGAGAGTTTCTTGAATGTGACTACCGATATATACTGAAGGTTGACTTGGAAGATGTTACCGGATCCATTCATGGTGTGATAGCATTTGATGATGCTGCAAACCAACTCATGGGAATTTCTACAAATGATGTGTGTCTTCTCTCAACTGAAACAACATCACTTGATGAAATAGTGCAGAGGATCTGCAACAAAAAATTACTTCTTACTATGTCAGTTAAAATAGAGACCTTCTATGGAGTTGCATGCCTAAAAGTTGTAATTGTCATGGTTGAAAACACATAAACGACAATTTCAGATGGACACATAATATACGTTTTTTCAAGTTGGTACTTAACCATTCTTCATTGTTTATAATGAATGCTTTCAATTCTCAATTTCAACTCGTTGTTTCATTGTTCAACATAGCAGGGTATTTTTTTTACTCTCTTGTAGTACCATTTTCTTGCAGTTTCATACTTCCAATGTGCAAGCTATCACTCACCATTTCTTATGCAAATTGGTGAAAAAACTTATATGGTAGTTTTTAAATACAATACTATTTTGCTATCATGTTTTTTATAAAATGCACAACTTTGTTATCTTATTTATGGGCACAACTTTTGATTACCCTGTACATAACAATAGTTACAGTAACTTAATTTTTCATATATACTTTCTCACACTACACTTTGTTCTTCTAAAATTCTGTTTTCTTACAATTATCAAATTACAACTTGAAAAACAAAATTTACTCCAGTTATATTATTTTAAGCTACATTCTTACTTCCCCCTATGTAATCAATTCAAGTTTGTTTTTTTTCTTTTGCTTTATATCCACATAGTTTCCAATTAATACATGTACAAAATGTGTTTCTGCCAACAATCAAAGCTTCTAGGTGTTTAACAAGGTTACAATTATCTTGTAGGAATTATGCCAACTCATGACAAGGAACACGCCAATGCACGAAGAAGAGTTTTATATGCACAAGACAGAGATGAAAACAACAAGAAACAACACCATCTTTATAGGGATACTCGTATGTGTGTGGATATGTCTTCTTCAAATTCTCTTGTAGAACCTGCCGATTAGATTCACTTCCATTTTTTGTACCAAATCCATTAAACAACTAGCTCAATGATGCACATCAACGATTTCGTAAAAAATGGACCAACTAGATAATATGCATGTCTTCTCGATTTGCAAAGAATATTGTTCCCCTGGTATTGTAACAAAAAAGTTCCATGAGGCATACACTTGTTCACGTTGTATTCTAGAACGAAAGGGCATCGATTTTCATTGGATAACAATATGGATCTGAGAAAGAAACCACCTATCCTTGCAATACTTACATAGGTTGAAGAGATGCTCATTAGTCGTGCTAATCCCATATTGCAAGTCACTCATGCTCGTGGTAGTCAATATAAATACTCTGGTCATACTATTTGCTTCACCCAAGACATTTCCAACATTGCGACATACCTACCACATTTAGTATCAGAACTTGACATGTTGTTCGGAAATGCAATTCTACAAACAAACCATATGAACTGTTTGTTAGTCGAACAAATGTTCTTGCTTCCCTTCAATTCAAAATGGCAAACGACCCATACTACAAGGTTGTACAAATCAACCCAGTTGCATTAGCTTCTTTGCCACTTGTTTCAGCAGGCATTTCACCTTTGATTATGTATCTTAAAAGCAATGCTACTTCATCTCATCCGCAAAGCTTATCCTGTACAGATCAACCACCAAATTCATTTGAACCCTATGAATTGCAATCCTCGTCATTTATTTCAACACAAACCAATGCTAGAACTGAAGTTGAAGAAATTAGAAAGTTGTTACACATACCAAATATCCCACTACCACCTTCCATAGATTGGCCCCCTATAGAAATGTCCCCTATCAATGAGTACAGCACAGAAGACCTTCTTTCTATGGCTTTTCCAACTTTGTTTCCCACAGGTACAACAATGTTATTACAACCACACATTCATTAAGTTGATATGCACGAATATGCACTCCACCTTATTTGCTATCAAGACAACTGATTTTCTTAACATCCTCGCTTCCAATACTACATATATAATCTAATTATGTGTCATCGAAGTAATAGTACTGCCTCTGTTTTTGTCAAAAAAAATTGGAAAATACACTACCTTTGACAATACATGAGCTTGTCAACCAATTGCAAGACATGCCAAATGATAAAATTGGTGAGCAGGTCACAAGATTTTGGTCTTCATTATGTGGAACACGACCATATTGGAGCAAAAGTAGAGCTGAACTAACAAATATGATCAATCAACAAGGTACACCAACATTCTCCTTCACCCTTAGTGCAGCTGACATAAAATGGCCAAATTTGCATGCTCTAATGCCTCGTAAATCTCCTAATGATTCAGGTCAATTTTATCAATGGAAGGTTCACAACATCATATCAAATCTGCATAGTACATCACAATACATGCACAATATATTCAAAACATTTCTTGAAGAGGTGCTTCAAAAAGGTTTTCATATAACCGATTATTGGTGCAGGTATTATACCATCTATTCCTTTCTATTTCTCTCTATCTATTTTTATCTTTATAAAATTTGTTTCTAATATATGATTTTTCCTCCCATCTAGATATGAATGGCAACATAGAGGATCCACTCATATTCATGGTTTTATTTGGTTGGCAAATGCACCAAATATGGACACGTTAGATTGGGAAAGCGATGTTGCAGTTGAAGCTGCAAAAAAAATTTTGACACACATGTGGCAGCTTGGAATCCTCATAATTCCTAGTTTTCCACATCTGAGTCTCACCATTCTACTACAAATGACCCATGCAATCTTGCATCAAACTACTTAGCTAACTATGAAGAACTTGTCAATTTTGTTCAAAGGCACACCAAATGTTCAGAGTTAACTTGCCTTCACAAGAAAGGAACATCTCTTCAATGTCGCTATGGTTGTCCATATGAGTTGCAAGCTACTTCTTCATTATTCATTGATCAAAATGGACATAAAACCTACTATCCTGCAAGAAATGATCCTCTTCTAAATATTCACAATCCTACCATGCTTTCAATATGGAAGGCTAATGTTGATTGCCAACCTATTCTTTGTAAACATGCTATCCTCAAATACATTTCAAAGTATGCATCAAAAGTAGAGCCAAAATCATAAACCTATCATGCCATTCTGTCTTGATTTGCACATGTTGCACCAAGTGAAAGCCCCATTCTTCAGCCAATCAAACAATTTCTTGCACAAACAGTTGCAGAAAGAGACATTAGTGCACAAGAGACATGTCACATGCTGCAAAAACTTCCTCTTGTTCTTTGTAGCCGTCACTTCTTTTCCCTAAACGTGAGCCAAACTATGTTTTGTCATGTTTCTAATGACACTAATTACACCCTTGCAACTCCCCCATTCATTTTTGCTTACATGCAAAGACCCATTTCTCTTGAGCATCTAACTCTGCTTGAAGCTGCTCATTGTTGGTCTTTCTCTCCTAATAGGAAAAAAAATCCATGGAAACAAAACTTGTGTGACAAAATTGTCAAAGTCTATCCACATTTCACTTCCATTCCTCCCTCTGATTCTTCATCTTTTGAACCGTTTTGTTGGAGTGAACTTCTTCTATACAAACCTTTTTGGTCTATCCCTCATGATATTGGAACCACATCTTTTGAAATTATTTCTCATTGGCATTAGATTAAAGGCACATATGTTGTGTGGCATATTGAACGTACAGAAGAAGAACCCTCTACACCTCTATCCGATGGTTCAAACTTTGATGCTATTACGTTTTTTTTGTCCCATACCATGGATGAATGGGAACTTCTATCTCAAATGAGACCAGGCAATAACATTGAAGTTAATGACCTTGAAATGCTTGGCCATCATGAATTTGACAAAAAACACAATTGGTCACATAACAATATATGCACCGAATTGCATGAGACAACAACATTGTTCATTGAGGTGAATCACTTGTCCATTCAACTACATGAAGATATCCCATACTTATCCAATTCTCCTCATTCCTTGTATCCCACACAATGCATAGCCTTTGATCTTGTCATGTCCCATTTCAGTAACAGTACATTTTCTCAACCGCTAAAACTGGTTATTCAAGGTACTGCAAGAATCGAAAAATCTGACCTCATATCTTGCCTCAAATTTGCACTTCAAACTGCATCTGAACAAAATGCCTACCCACTTCTTATCCTTGCTCCAACTGGTTTTGTTGCTTTTAACATACATGCATCTACAATACATTCTGCTCTTTGAATACCCATTGGTGAAATGCACCCTCTTGAAGACCAATCCCTTTCAAAACTTCAAGAAGAACTTCACCATATTCTCTATATTCTCATAGATGAAATGAGATTTATTGGTCCAAAAATGTTGACTCAAATTGATGCACGCTTACGTCAAGCTTTCCCCTTGCAATCTACAATCCCATTTGGTGGTTGTTCCATAATTCTTCTTGGCGACTTTGGACAATTACCTCCTATAAAATACATCCCCGTGTATGCAGGCTCATCTGTTGGAACTGCTCTTTGGCATACATTTGATACTTTTATCATGCTTGAAACAATTTTTTGACAGGCTGGAAATAGTGCTTCTCAAACTGCCTTTCGGAAACTCTTTCTAAACCTTTGAAATGCAACACCAACTATTGAATATTGGGCACTCCTAATGACAAGAACAACCTCTTGCCTTTCATTTGTTGAAAATTCTTCATTTGAACAATCTATCCATTTGTATCCCACAAATAGCTATGTTGCACTGTACAACAAACACATGTTGAAACAACTTAATATGTTGATTGCACATTGCTTTGCAGAACAATAGAACCAAAATGCCCATCAATCCATTGATGATGAACAACTACCATTAAAGTTCCTTCTTACTGTTGGTCAACAAGTCATGTTAACTGCTAATTTATGGGTTCAAGCAGGACTTGTTAATTGCTCACTTGGGAAAGTCATTCATATTGTCTACAAGTCAAATGAGATACCTCCTACATTGCCATTATTTGTTGTTGTCGAATGTGTGCATTACAAAGGACCCTTATGGGATTCTTCTAATCCTACTTATGTTCCAATATCTCCAATAACAAGAGGATCCCATAGACAAATACCACTTTGAATGGAATGGAGTTTAACAATTCATAAAGCCCAAGGTATGACCCTAAAAAATGTAACAATAGATATTGGAAACATTGACAGACAAGGACTTACATTCACTGCAATATCAAGAGTTACATCTATTTTAGGCCTACACATTTCTCCACCTTTTTCCTTTTGTAGATACTCTCGAATGCAAGGCAATAGATATGTTGAACATAGAAAACAAGAGGAAAGCTTACTTGCTTCAAAGTCTTTAAAATCACTTTCTGCTTGAATCTCCTCATTGTCTGCTGTATAGATGTATTGTTTTTATTTGGTCACTTGTTTATGTAAAATATGTACTGTTTTTTTGACTTGATAGTGAATTCAACAATATACATATATACTTCGTTACATTTATTATTATTTATTTATTTCTGGTTTGTAAATAAATTAAATACTGAATCTCAGTTAATCAATGAAATAGATAAAGACAGTTCACAAAAACAGTTCACAGAAATAGATAAAGACAGTTCATAAAATACATTTCATGATACTTTCTCAATTCATTTAGAAGTAACAGAGATAAATCAAAGTTAAATAAACACATCAATTGATTGCAAATGAATCAGAGTATTATCTGGTCATTTGGAACAGAGAGACTAACATCTGTCAAAGAAATTTAATAGATAAGTACAAGAGATATGGAACTGTAACACTGTTTTTTTCCATAAATTCATGCAATAAATTACACAAAACCTTTACAAAGACAGAAGTATTGTTCGATCCCTTGCATCAATCTCCCCTCTCCAAAATTTCCAGAGGCCTCATACATTAGAGATCATGACTTAAATAATTATTACAATCAAAGGAATTTCCCCTCAAAGGGGATGAAAACTAACAAAGCTCATATCCTAAGAAATCACTCCAAATCTTCCAAATTCGTAGTAGCTCCTTAATATTGGGGTAATTGGCAGATTCAATGCCAACTTGAGCATTACACCTATGATCTTCAAGCTCATTCTTTACCAATTTATGCCATAATCGGATGAAGATATGAATCTTCCCTTCCATTACGAATGGTTGCTTGATCAACCGCTCCAGATCATGTATATTGATGCAATCAAGTCCCTTGATTTTCTCCTCTTCTTCATCCCTACGTTGCTCAACTTGCTCGATCACCAACCCAGACAGACAAGATTTTTCAATAAGGACCATGGTAGGAAAAGACAAGTCAATCATGATATTATCAACTGCATACCATCTCCTGTAACAAATAGCTTGTGCTCTTTTAATAGATTCACCTACTGTTTCTTCTAGGTCTTCCCAGGTTCTCAGAATAGCTCTAACTTTCTTTAACTAAAACTTAGTAAGAAAAGTAATATTCTCAGGCTTATCTTTCATATATCTTTGCCAATCAACCACTTCATCATAGGCCTTAGACGCCTATTTTCTCTTCTCCACCAAGTCTTCTAGAACAACAGTCATTTTATCAAACACTGTGTGAGTTTCAAAGATATTATCTAAATTTTTGAATAAATCACAGACCAAACAATAGTGTTCCTAGTTGATTCTGATAGCAAGTTCTTTGAATTATTCTTTTGAAAATTTAGAAAATGAGAATGAAGCTGCACTTGCAATTGCATCTTCAATCTCTTTTACCAACAATTCAACCTTCTGAGCCAGAGTGACATTAACAGTCCTTTCCCTTTGCAGTTCTCCGCTGAGGGCAACATTCATCTCTTGAAGTTCATCACACCTGTTCTCATGTTTCCTTTTAAGCTACACCAGTTCCTCTTTCAGTCTACTAATTTCTTCTTTCTACTTATTGAACTCTCGGTTCAAAGTGTTCACAACATCACAGTTGGCTCCTGTAAAATCCCCTAAGACAAATGCAGTATCAGTGGCATATGCTTGTGGATCACTTGATCACTGAGTCCACGCCACCTTAATTACATCAGACATATCTATATCACCTTGGTTCTGGTTCCTTTTATACCTTTCCTCACCATTGATCTATCATTTTTGCTGTAGTGATATTCTCCTAGAGATACCACAAAATCTTCATTGAATTCTTCCCTTACCTCATTAATGGGGGGTATACTGATTCCAGTGGATATCACGGAAGTAGTTTGAGTTGTGGTGACAGAAGGGATAGTCATAGTAACAGGGGAAGTACATGGAGAAAGGTTCATATTCTAAGCAGGAATAGCTTCAGGAGCTGAGGGGATGTTAGGAATTGTAGTCTCAACTAATGAAACTTTCACAGTAGATATCTTGGATGGTGATGATTCCAGTGGATATCATGGAAGTAGTTTGAGTTGTGGTGACAGAAGGGATAGTCATAGTAACAGGGGAAGTACATGGAGAAAGGTTCATATTCTAAGCAAGAATAGCTTTAGGAGCTGAGGGGATGTTAGGAATTGTAGTCTCAACTGATGAAACTTTCACAGTAGATATCTTGGATGGTGATGATGAGACTGCTGAAGTTTCCTCAGCTACCGATAAAGACACTGAACCGATTGAAGGGATATGCAATGGAGTCTTGACAACTATAGATAAGTCAGATGTAGGAATAGGTATATCTATAGAAATAGGTATCATAGATTCAGGTTGACACGTAGCATCCTTATAAAGCTGATTCATGAAAGGTGTTACATAAGAACCATCAGATAATGAGGATAATGCTATTATAGAGGAAAGAAGTATTGCAGAAGAAGACGGAGTAGAGTGAATTGAAGGTTTAGATGGAGGAAGAGAGGATGAAAGATTACCATTGCTACCATTGGTGATATTTTGGAAATCATTACCTGTCTCAACAGTAACAGGCACATGAGAACTTCTTCCCTCCTCTTTCTCTAAATGAGTTAGGTCAATAGTAGGAACATGAATGGAGATCTTTATCTTCTTAAAAGGTTTGTCCGCAACCTGAGTCTTTTCAGGTTGAGTCTTTCCAACCACAGTAGCTACCCGGATAGTTTCAGCTACCTGAGATGTTGTAACTTCTTGCATATCTAGTGTTGAATTCAACCTATTCAGTGTATGTTTTATCTGCTCTGAAGTTTGCAAATAGTCTTTAACCTGTTGTTCAATAAATGTCTGGGGAATTTCTATCATGGGGGCTTTCCCTTTATCCGAGCCCAAGCTGGTTTCTACAGATGCATTTTTAGAGGCCAGAGCCTCTTTTGCTATAGCTCGAGCTTCCTTTTCTTCTTTGTCTTTTGTCAACCTTTCCAAAATGTCCAATTCCATAGACTTGAAATGTTTTACCCTTTCCTTGATCTCTTTTTTGTACTACAGAATATGGCTTTTCTCTTCTTTTCTTTTTTCCCTTGCTAAAACTTCAAAAAATGTATCCACTCCCAGATAAATAAAATCATCAGGAGTTTCCTCATGAACATAACCGGCTTTAAAACGATTTTTCTTTAGGTGTAAATCAACAATGCCTTTAGTATCATGTTGTCTTTTGCATGCAAAACCAAGTTTAAGTGACATGATATAGTCACTCAGCTCCAATACCCAAGTAGAAGAGGGAATGCTCAAGGATCCAAGTATAATAGGAAACCTGGGCCAAACTTTTCTCTTTGGTGCAGCATATTTCTTGTAGATTCCTTCTGTAACTGTCTGAAATGAGATCTCTTCTAAGGCCAACCTGTCTTGGATGACTTCAGGAAACATGTGAGCTGCGTTACTGCCATAAACTCTGATGTAGGTGAAAGATTCACCCACATACCAGTCTCCCATTGTGGCTATGAGAGCTTTTGCTTCTGGTGAGAAAGTAAGGGCTTCTTTGTTGAAAATCAAAAAATATACTCAGCTAAGGAAACTTTCACATATATCATAAAACCTAACCACATAGTTTCCATCCCAAAGCTCAGAATGACAAATATGTACAGGCGGGGCCGACAATTCCCAACTCCATCCCAAATTAGGGTAATGGAAATCAGCACAGAAAATGTACACAATGAAGGTAGTGAGATAAAAGTTGGGATTTTTCTTAGCAGTCTCTTTCTGGAACTCTTGAATAGCATTTTTAAGTTCCTATGACAAATTGAGGCCCAAGGGAAAGCTTCACCTATGGTAATAATGTGATGAGCGATCGGAGCCCATTCATGTTTAAAGAACGAACAGTTGGGAAGGCCACAAATCCTGCACAACATCGCGACTAACATGGAATAAGGTTCTTTGAACCACTCGACAGGGTATAATTGGTCTTTGCTTTCACAAAATTTACGGGGTTCAGTCATCCAAGATTTAAGCATTTGGTCAAAATTGAATTTGGATTTGGCAGTGTTAACAAAATCTGCATCTAGAAGATGGGTATAAGGTTTAAGAGCATAAATCATGACAAAAGTTTATGAGCGAAAATTGGCTAGTTGAGACCCAGTACTGGTATTGAAAGAATGGTCTTTCACATTGGCATGGTCAATAATCCATTGCACAACATTGTTATAAGGTAGGATAAGTGGTCTGGAAGTGATCATACGCAAGCCAGAATCTCTAATTCTCTCATAAACCATTTGGTCACTTTGGAAATCTAAGAGGTCATTGTTATCAAAAATTGAGTAAACCCTAGTCCAGTCTAAATGATAAGTTTCACTAACACGGCTGCTAGTATCAGAAAAACCATCGAAGTTCGGGTCTCTAGTTAACATATCCTTCTGGAGGTTTTTACTCCTAGTGATTCTGGGGGTTTTGGATGTTGCCATGTGTCGTTTTTTGAATATTTATACCAAAAGTTAAAAACTGAATTATACAGTAAGCACAATAATCAATTCAAAATGTGAGACAACAACCTGGTAACCAACTTGAAACTGTAGTAATCACTGTTGGAGTCTCCAGGTAAAATCTGTAGGTAAAATTCGCACAACAGTAAAAACAGTGAAAAATCGTAAATCAAAACTATCATATTTATAATTCCCAAGAAATAATAGAGACTCTCAGATGAGGATAAAAGAAAACAAATGGTCAGGATCAGCTTTATGGGATGCGATATCAAAACAAAATTTGCAAGTTTATTAATTGTTCTGCAACCCGCACTCCGTAACTTGTGGGTTGTAGGATGCGGGAATGAAAAATAGCACAAACTTTATTCAATTAGCTCTACATCCCGCATCTCGCAATGTGTGGAATGTAGGTTGCAGACTTCCTATTATTTTCGTTTGGTTTGTGTTTTCCTGCAACCCGCATCCCACAAAATGCGGAATGCATGATGCAGAGCTAATTGAATAAACTTTGTGCTATTTTTCGTTCCCGCATCCTGCAACCCACAGGTTGTGGAATGTGGGTTGCAGAACAATTAATAAACTTTCAAATTTTGTTTTGATTTCACATCCCACAAAGCTGATACTAGCCGTTCTTTTTCTTTTTACCCTCATCCGACGATCTCTATTATATTTCGCAAATTATAAATATGATAGTTTTGATTTACGATTAAAATTAACACATAAAAACTCTCCTGCACCCGCATTTGCAGGCTGCTGGATGTGGGTTTGAAAAATGAAATATCAAATGAAATGTTTCCCATAGTCCACAAGTTGTGGATTTGCGGGTTGTGGGATGTTAAAACAATCCAAACAAAAATTCATCATTCTGCATTCAAAATTTGGGCTCCTATGTCATAATGACATGGGATCTGTTGTACTTACAACAAAACCTCACATAGTCATGCTAGAGGCCAATCTATTTAAATCATTGCACTAAGTTACCCCTATCAATTGCTTTAAAAGAAAATTTAATGTCCCATGTCTATTATCAAATCAAAAGAGCAACCAAAGGAAATAAAATGCACCCAAATCCATGTTCACCAGATCAAGAGGCTTGCAGTTCAATTTGTATATCTCTTTTAATTCTCAATAGATTCTAAGTTGGGTGAGATCGATTAACATGAATCTGTGCTACTTGTGAACTTAGAAAACTACTATGCTAGGTATACTTTATATTATTTCATGATGAGGTATATATATATTAATTAAAAGTAATTAAATAAAAACTAAACTTGAATAATAATAAAAATTAGATATAAATATGTAGAAATTTCATAAACTCTTAAAAAAAATCAATCTCATTATTTAGAATACTTTGAAAAAATTATAATGATTTTATACATATGGGAATTTCATAAACTTTAAAAAATAAATCAATCACATTATTTAGAATAATTTAAAAAAATGAAATGGTTTTATTATAACAGTTTTACTGATAATTGTAATGATATTTTAAAGACAGTCTATGTCACCGATGATTATGACCTTCCATCTTCCATCCATACACAGTTGAAAGAAAGGGACAAAAGCCTGTGAGAACATGTCATTTAAAACATATAGAATAAAAAATTAAATTGAATAAAAGACTCGGATGGATTTGCATAAATTAACAAATTAACATATGTATTATCGAATTTACTGTGTAATGATTTGTAGAAATAGATATAGATTTTAATACAGTAAGCTCTATTAAAAGCTTATTAGTACATGAGTCACTAACAAGGCTGTGAATGAATGTACTACTTGATCACAAAATACTAACAGTAATATTGAATCATCTGAAACAAGAAAACGCATTATTCATTAAAGAAACTTAATCAAATAAACAAAAGAAACATGAAAAAATATCATTACTGTATTAAATAGATTTGTACAAAATTACAAAACCTCAATTAAATAGAGGTATTTCCAAACTCTTGTCTAGATTTTTGCCTTCCAAAAAGTTGTTATTACATGTGAAACCCACCCTTTAAATAATTATTACAGAAAGTAGATTTCCTTCAAATTTTGATTGACAAATCTAAATAAAACTAGTATCCAAGGAAATCCCACCATCTGCTCCAAATCCCTAACAATTCCTCAATGTTGGGATAGTTATCTGATTCAAAACCAAGTTGAATATCACATCTATAATTCTCCATTTCGTTTTTAGCTAACTTATGCCAGATGCGAATGTAAATGTGGACCTTGCCCTCAATAGCCAATGGTTGTCTGACTAAGCGATCGACATCCTCAATCGTTATATGATTGAGCCCTTGGATTTTCTCACTTGCTTCATCTCTCCGCCGTTCAACCTGCTCGATCATCAATTTTGGAGGAGAATCATTTTCAATAAGATTTACTATGGGAAAAAACAAATCCTCCATGATATTGTCAACATCATACCATCTTCTTGCACACACAGCTTGTGCCTTTTCTAGTCTCATCTTCCATCTCATTAAGATCAAGCCATGCACAGAGTACTGCTCTGACTTTCTTTAGCTGAAAGCTGCCAAGGATGATAATGTTTTCTGGTTTGTCCTTCCTGTACCTTTGCCAGTCTACAATCTCATCCAAATCCTTTGAAGCTTTCTCCCTCTTTTCCACGTGATCTTCATGTACAACAACCATCTTACCAAAATCAATATATGCTTCATAAATATCATTTAAACTGTGAAACAACTCAGTTATTAACTCATAATGGTCCTCATTTCTCTTGATAGCTAACTGCTTAAATTCTTCTTGTGAAAACCTGCAGAACAAAGAGGAAGCTGCACTTGCAGTTGCATCTTCACATTGCTTTTCAAGTGAATCTATCCTATGTCTAAAGGTAACATTTGAGATCTTCTCATTTTGCAGCTCAACCTGAAGAAAGGCACTTTTGACCTGTAGTTCATTGTTCTTATCCTCATATGTCTTCATAAGATCAGCAACATGAGCCTCATGTTCCTTTTTACTCTTCTCAAGTTCTTCCTTCAACGGGGTTATCTCTTCTTTCCTCCGGTCAAACTCCCTATTTAAATTGCTAACACCATGAATATTAGCACCTATGAATGCACCCAAAGGAGCAGTTGTATATGCTGCATCTACCTGTGAATCACTGGACTGTTGAGTCCAAAGTATTTGCTCAGAAATAGATACTTCCATCCCAGTTTGATCCCTACCCCTCTTTTTTCCCTTTTTGATCATTGATTTATGAGGTTTTCTATAATGATATTCTCCAAGAGAGACAACAATCTCTTCATCAAATTCATCTCTTGGATCAATGGATCTAGATGTGCTAATCACTGTGGACACTAAAGAGGATGTTTGAGTAATCATAGGAGAGGGCATAGTCATCATAATGTGAGTACTCAAAGGACATATGTTTTGAACATGGCTTATTTCAGAGATGGAAGACAAGAGTAGCATTGAAGATTTGAAAGATGGCAAATGCAGATTGACAGCTACAAGTGGTGACGAAGACAGTAAATCCTCTTCAGTACTAGATGATGTTGACAAAGTAACTAAGGGTACATCTACAGGAATCTTGAAAATTGGTGCTTGCAAATTGCTTTGAACAGGGAATATTTCAGGAATAGAAGGATCAGTCCGGTTGAAGATTCCAAAGATGACAAGTGGAGATTGAGAGCTGAAAGTGGTGACAAAGACACCAACAATTTTCAGTACAAGATAATGTTGATGGAGTAACTGCTGATACCTCTAGGGGAATATTCACAATTGGTGCTCTTGAAATGTTTTGAATAGAATCTATTTAAACAATTGAAGATGAGAGTGGGGTTGAAGATTCAGAAGATGGAAACTAGAGATCGACAGATGAAAGTGGTGAAAAAGACCCCAAAATCTTTTCACTACGAGACAATCTTGACAGAGTAACTGACGGTAGGTGTAAGGGAATATTGAAAATTGGTGCTTTTGAAATAACAGGTAGTGAAATGGGGATTTTTATAATATCAAATGTGACATATTCAAGTGTAGATATCATATCTTGATACAATTCAGATAGTGCAGGTGATATGCGTCCTCCTGTAGGCAAGGTAGATAAAGTATGGATGGATGAAAGGAGGAATGCTGCATACGAACACATAGACACAGATGAAGATTGTGAAACTGTAGAAATAGGTATAGAATCTTTCGTACCATCACCATCCAACAAATCTGTTAATGATTGCAAATATTGATCCACCTCTTCAGTGACAGGTGTAGAGGCTATCACCTCTTCTTCTAAATCTGAATCAACCAAATCAATAATAAGACATATGGAGGAAGAAGCTTTCACCTTCAATCTTTTGAATGGTTTTTTTTCAACTATTTCTTCAGTATCGCTTGGCTTACTAACTGCAGCAATCACCGGGATATGAGTAACAGTCACAGCAACTGAAACTACCTGAGTATTCAACACATAGGTCATTATTTCTAGATTCTCTTTTAACTGTGTTGACGTAATTATTAAGTATTTGACTTGCTCTCTAACTGGTACCTTTGGCAGGTCTTCCATTAGACCTTTTCCCTTGTCTTCGTCCGCAAAAATTTCCACCGATGAATTCTTTGTTGCTTCATCTTCCTTTTGTTCTCTGTCCTTTCTTACTTTCTCCAAGACGTCAATCTGTAGCACCCTGTAACACTGAATCCTCTCTTTTAGTTCCTTTTGATGTTGCAAGATGTGGGCTTCATCGTCCTTGCTTTTGGCTCTCCCCAACACTTCATAAAATGTACTAACACCCTGATAAATAGAATCGTCAAGAATTTCCTCATGCACATAATTAATTTTGATATGATACTGCTTAAAGTGGGCATTGAGGCATCCCTTGGGATCGTTTTTTCTCTTGGTGGCAAAACCAAGCTTTAAAGACTGTATCTGTTCACCTAATATTGTAGCCCAGGTTGAAGTTGGAATAAACAGTGATCCAAGGTGCAAAGGGAATTTGGGCCAAGCTTTTTTCATAGGGCCAATCAGCTTCCCGTAAACCCCATCATTGACAGTTTGGAAAGCCACTTATTCTAGAACCAACCTGTCAGGGACAATTCTAGGAAGCATATGAACAGTGTTGCTACCCCAAATTCTTATGTACAAAAAATTATCGCCAACATACCAGTCACCCATTGTACCAATCAAACCTGTGGCTTCAGTTGAAAATGCAAGATCTTCCTTCTTGAATATTAAAAAATAGATGGTTCCAAGGAAGTATTGATATATATCATAGAACCTGAGTGCATAGTTAGTATCCCACAGTTCTGAATAAAAAAATGGGCACCGGGGGACCTGGAAAAATCCACTTCCATCCCAAATTAGGATATTCGAACTCTGCGCACAATATATCATAAATGAAGCCTGAAAAGAAGAAATTGGGTTTCTTTCTAGCAGTGGCCTTTTGGTACTCTTGGATAGAAATTTTGAGTTCTAGTGAGAACATGGATTCCCACGGGAAAGAATTGTCAGTTTCTAAAACATGATGAGCTACTGGAGCCCATTCAGTATTGAACACAGAACAATTAGGAAGGTCGTACAGCCTGCATAACATAGCTGCGAATAAGGAATAAGGTTCTTTGAACCAAGTAATAGGGTAAAGCTTGTCAAAGCTCTTCGAGAATTTACTAGGTTAGTGCATCCACGATTTTAACATTTCTTCGAAATTGAACCTACTTTTGGAGGTTTGTGCAAAATCTGCAGTAAGGGGTTGTCTTATTGGTTTAAGGGCATAAGCCTTTGTAAATACCTCGAGACGGAAATTGGCTATCTCTAACCCTCTACTATCATTTAAACAACGGGATTCTATGGGTCTGCATGTTCTACTATCCATTTGACCGCGTCATTGTACAGGAGGATAGTAGGTCTAGCAACAACAAAATGAAGTCCAGAATCCCTGATTCTTTCGTAGTCCAACTAGTTGTCTTGAATATCAAAAAATTTGTCATTGTCAAAAATTTCATAAACCCTAGACCATTCAATTTGGTAAGTTTCAGTTATTCTTCCACTCGTATCTAAGAAAATACCAAAGTTTGGATCCTTGGTGAACATATCCTTTTCCAGGTTTTTGCAGTGAGTAGATCTTACCATTGTTTCAAATTGGAAAAACTGTGTTTAAAAGAAAAACCAAAGCGAAGCGAAAATTAAAACTAATTCAGCATTGACTACAATAATAAATTTAAAGAAGAAATGACCAAAATACTAACCTATAATCGAATTAGACTGTGATAAAATTTCCTGGTAAAATTAACGCAGAGCAATAATTCACGAAGATCAAATTCACGCACCACAGTAATTCGCAATAGTAAAAAAGTGGTAAATAAATTGTAAAAGACTAGCATATATATATTGTTTACATGCGTCATCTTGCAATTTATCGCCAAGACAAAATACATCAGGATCAACTTTGCGAGATGTGGGATCAAAACAAAAATTGCAAGTTTATTAATTGTTCCGCAACTTGCGGGTTGCAGGATGTGGGAACGCAAAATTGTACAAACTTGATTCAATTAGCTTTGCATCCCACATTTTGTGTTATGTGCATTGCGGGTAGACACAAACCAAACAAAAAATAATACGAACTCCCGCACCCCGCATCTGCAGGATGCGGGATGCGGATTTGAAAAAATGAAATATCAAATGAAAGGTTTGCCGCAATCCGCAAGTTGTGGATTTGCGGGTTGCGGGATGTTAAAACAATCCAAACAAAAATTCATCATTCTGCATTCAAAACAAAGAAATCAAACATAATTTTTTGGAAATTGAGTAAGTTAAGGTATCCCAATAATCAAATAAAATCTCAATAAAACCCTTTAAGATTTACGAAGAGTCTTACCAAATAATCTTTGTATGTAAAATTTGGGCTCCTGTATCATAATGACATCAGATCTGTTGTACTTACACATTGGTAGTTCTAGAACAAACACATTGGTAAGTTTTAAAGTTTGATAACCCCTGCTTGTAACATATTTCATGAACAAACACCTCCCTAATAACTACACAACTAATGATAGTCTTAAAAAAAATAAAAACAAATGCCAAGATTTGTAATCATTTTCAACTAATTCATACAACATTAAAAGGGGATTAAACCTGCCACTGATAAAACTTGAAATAATGGATTAAATGAAACAAATAAAACTTGAAATAATTACCATTCTTCTCTTAAGTACTAACAAAAACACACTATTTAAACAAACAGAGCTTGAAATAATTTCTTAAACATATTCATTGAAAGTCACTAACGTTTGGTTCATAGAATTGCTTTAAAATTTGCTTTCATAGATTTGGATCGAGAGTCCAAATGATCCTGAAATGTAATTGAATTATTAACAATGTAAAAGGACCCGTAGTTTAACCATAGACTATTAAGATTGCTCTTATAAGCAAGCACTTTTTTCAAATATATTAACCATAAATTAAGCACAACAATATAAATAAACAGACCTTAACCAACTAACATTGTTAATAAGATTTTTAATATTAAGCATTCAAAAAAATCAATTATAAATGTCTTCACCTAACATTTCAAAACCCAGGATTAATATGCACTCTCTCAAGGTACAAAACAAAGGTTCACTTACAAAAAGACAGAATATTTTTACCCTCTCGGCGTTTTTTTGCATCTCTTGGTGCAAATGCTAGTTTATATATCATTAATTTATAGACCAGTTTAGGTGGAAGATATCACATTAGAGAATACATACTTTTCAATTATTTAACCATTTTCTTTAGCATAAACTTGATGATATTTAAATATTTGCTTACATTGCCTTGAAAATACATATGAATATGTGCTTGGTTATAACTTTATTGTAACTATTATCTAAAATAATACTTTGTGACATTAGTTTTGGAAGTTAAATATATTTAGTTATTGCTTAATTGTAAGCATCATACAAAACTAAATAGATTTTTCAAGACTATGTATGAGGAATTTGTAGAGAACTATTTAGATGAAAATGAAAAATCATTTTAATGCAATTAAAATGGAGGAATATATGTTAGAATATATCATATATAATGAATGTTTTGAAATTATAAAGTGTTAATTTTTTTTTAATATTTATTTGAAAAATTAAAACAATATAACAATTATTTATTATATATAAAATTTAAGAATTAATTATATTTTATTAAAAATTATTGTTAAATTTATCTTGATATCATTTTAATTTTATTCCTGTCCTATAATATTAAAATGTCTATCCATGTATGCTTTTTTATTATAATAATAATAATAATAATAATCTATTTTTAAGGTCACCGCCAAGCGAGACACCAAATTGGTGTATGAGACCCCCTTGTTTGTGGGACAAGGGACCCCCCTCTGCGCAGCGACTTAACTGCTATAGTCTACAGAGGTGTACATACACTACCCCCCTCTGGATTTGAACCCATGACCTCCTAAGAGGAAACACATGCTCTTAACCATTAGGCCCACTCATGCTGTACTACCATTATAAAGAAACCACCTTATTCCATATTAAATTATAATAAAAATTTTCTATTGTTCCGCATTTCTCTATCTATGCAATTTCACTTTTTTAAATTTAAAAAAAATTGATTAATGATTCAATCAACATATTTGGTTGAGAAATAAAATGCAAGTTGTAAATGCCTATTATATTATCTTACCTTTCACATTTCTCCCCTCTTTCCCATCAAAACTTTATCCTCAAATTCGTTGGTGTATTTTCATCCCATATGTGATGCACACGGTAGGTATTCACAATATTTACCAAGGATTAATAAAAAATATAACCCAAAGCGATTATACCTTTGGATATGATGTTTATCTAATTAATTGAATACCTTAAAATGTTTTTCTACTAATTAAATTCACCAAATTTAAGAATTCAATGTGTGGATTAAAACACACTTTATAAAATAAAATATTTAAAATTATTGAGAAAATTAAGGACTTTTTTTAGTGTAATTTGGTTTATGTTCCAATGAGAAGAGATAGAGCAAAATCCTATCTTAAATCCTTTTAAATCCTAAATAACTTCAAAGATGGCCTATTTATTAGCATGAAAAAAGAAATAATTATAACACAATTCATAACTTATGTAACATTAACGTAAAAAGAAATAATTATAACACAATTCATAACTTAGGTAACATTAACCTAAGTACAATCAAGTAACTTCATCATAAGTTACCCCTAATAATTTTTTTTTGGTATTTCTAAACTTTTATTGTGTAGAATCGCTCTTAAACTCAAGTGTTTTCCTACAAATTGTTTTTTAAATAAAGTTGAATATATTTTTTTTAATCCTTTTAGCTATGAGATATGTAATAGTTTTATAAACTCAATTACAAAAGTAATTAAATCTAAACAATTTAAAACAAAATGAGTTATTAGATTTTAGAATTATTGTTAAGAACATAAAATTAAAAGATACTAAAATATTTCCAATTGTCCTCCATTCATTAATGGCTCTTATCAAATTCTTTTTGAAATGCCTTATATGTGTATGAATTAATACAATGAAGATTATTATCTATATGATTGTACATTATAATATTTTGTTTAAAATTGTATATTCCCTTAAAAAAAATATAGAGATAGAAGAAAATTGTAGCCTTTAAAAAAAATGGTGATGATGATGATTAACGTCCACTGAGACTAACTTTGGTCTATCGGACCTTAGGAAGGACAATACTTGGTTTACTTTAAAATCTTGTTCTTTTGCTCAAAAATATTGCCAAAAAGATTTCCAAGCTCACTATAGTTTTGGCAAGTTATGAGGTTATAAAGGTTTGTATTATAGCAAATACTATAAAACTCAGATCTAATGTTGTTATCCACCTGAATGGCACCTCTCCGTCCGAGTGCCGACATCCCTCATGTTGGCACACAAAAGGACATCTATGGATTGAGGGTTGCCCAAAACACTATAGATGGGCTTATCACAAAATAAATTCCTCACCCATCCAGCTGGTTACTTTGACTTTTTAACTATGTCAAGTCATATCCGCGACCCTATATATATGCAACTCGCGGATCATACGCGAGTGCCGGTTGTTGCAAGTCGCGGATAGATGTATACGCGGGTTGCTCTTATAGCAACTCGCGGATCATACGCGAGTTGCTGCTCTTGATACCCGCGGATATGTCCCTTTGACATTAAAAATAAAAACACGCGATTACTTGAGATTAGTTAAGCCATTTACCTTAATCTCCTTAACTGTCTCAACCTCCTCAACCTTCGAAACTGCCTTATTTCACCATGTATAAATACAGGCCTAGGGGAGGGTGTTTGGTACATACACTTGGTGAGCAAAGTTATGCTGGCAGAGTTTATATAGAAGTCTTTGGAGCAGTGGAACTCAAAATCCTTTGGTTGCAGAGGAGTCCTTGTCTTAGGCGTTGGGTGTAAGCAAGGAGCTCTAAGAGAAGGTGATTTTCATCCTCAATGCTCATAAACTCACACAGATGGAAAACCCTTTCCGCCCATGGAGTTTTAGGAATAGAACAACACCTTGTTTCAGTATGGAGTTCATGAGAGTTCATTCTAATCTTGGCTATATTAATTTTCTTTCGTGAGCTAGTTACTACTGAGAGATACTTCTGATCTTCCAAGTTAGGAATAATGAACTCCTTATAGTATCTTAATTTTCTATTAACCGCCAAATTTTCCTCACCAAATTTTCTCTTTAAACTTAGAAGTAATAATATTTTTGACATTATCAATGTTCTGCAAATGTCATTTTCATTAACGCCCCAATGGTTTAACCAATCCATGGTATCTTTACACCAACCCCTCTTGAGGAGTCAATGGTTTTGACTTGAGTTTAAAGCAATCTTAGGAAGTCTCTAGTTTCCCATGTTATTTATCTTATGCTTGTACATTAGGTACCTAGTCATAGCCATGTTCTGTATGGGGGAAATACCCACTTCTATGAGGAGAATAGGATAAGGCGTATTGCTTTTAATTTTGAGGTTATACGTTATAAACCACTTTTGGATTTACTCAATCCTCCTCCCAGATTCTCTAGAAATGTTGTACCCCCATACTTCACAACCATACAAGATAACAGGGATGACAAGAGTATCAAAGAGAAACTTATTTTTATCTCACATGACAAGATAAATCTCACATTCAATATTTCTCAATTTGAAACATAAATTAATTTGAAACGTAAATCATTTAATAATCATATAAAAGCATTTAATAATTAATAAATTTCAGCATGGAACATAAGCGCTTACTTAACCCTAGTCGTCTAGTCGCGTGCTCATAGAGGTGGCTTGGGTCATTAGAGGAAAATTGAGGTCTAAAATGGGCCTCGTAAGGAAAATAATGAAATAATAGTTAAAATAATAAAATAATATTTATTAATTTTGGAGGAAGAAAGAAAAAACTACTTTTTTGTTCGTATTTTCAACATATATCTATGTGTTTTTAGTCTAATTTCTAGCGGGAGGGCATCATCATCACGTTTTTTCAAGTATTCATTATTTTTGGGGTAGCAGGGTCCATCAAAAGAATGCAGTGTGGGTAGTCGTTGGATGAAGAATTAAATTCCGCATCCAATGAGCCCTCCCACTCGAAATTTGAGTAAAAATACAAGGAGATATGTTGAAAATATGAACAAAAAAAGTAGTTTTTTTAATGAAAAATATGTCAAGTCAACCATTATGGTTGACTCGTTTTATTGAAATTCTATTGGTTCTTGAATTCCAAGTCACAAAAATTTATTTTTGGCTCATTCTCTTATAAGGCCCATTTTAGACCCCAAATTTCCTCTAATGAAAGTCCACAATGTCCGTGGAGTGTGGGTGATCATGAAGGAAGAAGGTCGTGGATCATGCAATAATGAGAAGAAAGGAGAAGGTTGGAACCAGGCGCATGGAGGAGAGTGTTCGGCTGTGACTATGAGGAGGAGAGGAAAGGACATGCATCTGTTGGACTTTTTGGCCTCTCTGTCCATGTTCCTAGGTATTCTGAACAACGTTCAGTCCATTCTGCTCAGCATAAAAAATCCTGAGATATCATCTCGACAAATAAGAGCTTAGCCAATAGCACCTGTGACATAGATGTTGTCTCACTCGATATATCTCTCTTGATGGGTAACTGCTAGAGCCAAGTTTCTGCAGTTGGGTAGGAGGGTGTTTGAGTACCTTGGCTCTAAGCCAAGGCTTCCAACAAAATCTGGGGGTGGATTACTTGTATTTATTGTTCTTTAGAAGCTAAGCCATGACCCAACCTTTATTTATAAAACTTTACTAAATAAAGAGCAAACATGCAGCATAATCATATCTAGTAATACAATGCGGCCATCATACATCTATTCATTTGTAAACAAATCTACAGTCATTCATTCATTACAATAATCACACATATATGTAATTTACTTTAAGCATTCACACATATACACAAAATATAACATGGAATCCCATCCGTGCGAAAACCACAAGATGCTCTTCATCTGGAATGGGGAAATAGATGCACCTTTCATATGTGCACTAAGCTGCAGACTCTGCTCAAGATATTCTTCTCTAACTTTACAGAATCTTCATCCCTCTCATGTTCTCTGATATTATCTCTTTTCTCTTTCTACTCTACATCTACTAGTGATTTGCACACAGCCTGGATCGACTCAATCTTCCCTACTTGTCTGTGCACTCAGTTGCATATCCTTCTCTCTGATGCACTCAGTGATACAAACCCATTAACAAAGAACACCTATTGAGTCTATCTCAAGATCCTAATCCATCAATATCTAATCATGAATTTCTAGTTCCAGTCTAGCTTAAGAGTTTTACCAAGAGTCTAACCCACATACAACTTGTGTTCCTTCTTTTATATCCCTATTAGAGAATCGATACAGATCCCATACATATTTGATACAGAGTCGATACCAGCTGGATACAGACTCATTATAGACTCGTTTTATGTCGCCATCTCAACCGAATTACTATATCCATCCAACAGGTTGTCTTTCCTATTCTAGCAACACATAACGGGAGGCACTATCGTCTTGACTTACAAAGATTCCTTCACGTGTGTGGTTTCCACCAACTCCAACCGAGCTCGTACCCATGATCGTAAGGCCTACCACTTTCTCATCATTATTCCTTGTTGTTGTTTTCCAGTCGTTATGATATTTGCATGCCTTCTCCTGGAGATATCGTGTTGTACCATCTCGTGTCACATTCTATCATTCTTTCGTGACGTACTTACCTGGCACAACTTCCTCTTCTAGCGGCTTCCTCTCTTCTTCTTATTCTCATTTACTTTTTGTGTCACAACATCCTTCCCCTTCTCCTTTATGTTGCTTCCTCAGTCGTAGCTCCTTCCTCTTCTCTTTGACTCTTCTCCATACTTAGGCATAATTCTGCTCTATTGTCCCTAGGCCCAACAGGCCCCCAACACTCACCTTTGCCTCGTCCCAAGCCACGCAAAGCTATTTCTCCATGTACTGACTTGCACTGATTTTGTTCTCAAAATCCTCCACGATTTTCACTACTTTCTCTACCTCTGTGTGAACTTCTTCCTTTGTTTTCTACATTTTCTCCACCAAGTTAGAATTGACATGTTTCGGCATGAATTTTTCTACTAATACCGCTACTTCATGCACCTTCTGATGTACAGCTTGGATTATGCATGTAAATCTACCTACTTCATCCTGCAACTCTTCTAATGTTTCCTCACCTTCTTGTTGTTGTGTGCCTATCACAGTCATTTGTTGCTGCAGTTTTCTCATCTCCATTGCCTTACCATTTTTCTATGCTAAACAAGGTTAATTACATCCATAAGGAAAACTAACTGTTGAAAATACTTCTTTTGAGCTTGGACGACTGAAAACGTGTCTATGACTTTCCTCCCAACCGTAGGCTTCATGTGACGTATGTTCTCCCATCTAAAGCCACCCCCGAGCTGGGAAACGAATCCACTAGGGGTAGAATACTTCTTAAAGGGTGGTCTCCTACTCTCTTTATTAGTGTACAAAGCACATAGTTCTTGTGTAATAAATTTAAGTTCTGAGATACTTTGAGACTTAATTCTTTTCACACAAATGTGCATTCTATAATTTTACTAATTGAACCAGAAATGATTGGGTTAATTAGTTCATGGAATTGAGATGGATCAATCACAACTATTTATGCAACATAACAATAAAATAATGTTTGTAACCCATTTTTAAGCTTAGGACTAAAACTTTCTTTTATTTATTCCTTCCTTTTAATGACAAGAGAAAAATCCTTATCCTAACCTAGGCCATGGTTGTGCCTTCACGAATTAATACATAAATACAACACAAATCAAATAGGCTCCTTACTCTCCCATTAACATTTACACACTAAGAACCACACCCATATATAAACTATATCCATATATATACTATGTAATGGCTTTCCTATTATAAATCAACCATAGTGAAATACTTTTATACAATTTATTGTTTATATTCCTTTATAAACATTAAGAACCACACTCATATATAAACTATGTAGTGGCTTTCTTATTATAAATGACTCTTTACACAAATGTGAAATACTTGTTTATACAATTTTCTTACAAGATACATGAACGTTAAGCTTTGTACACGTCATAGTTTATGTAGTGAATTCTTGTTATAACCCACTCCTTCCACCATAGTGAATTACCTTTACATATGTTAATTAAATTATATATTTATAATCAAATGTCCAAAGCTAAGGTAACGTGAATCTATGCAAAGATCCCCAACCTATCATGATAAGATCTCACACAAAATCTTTGAAAAGAGAAATGATAGGAATCTCTCATGTAGCCAAAGAATGACAGAGTGAACCATTCGTGGAGCAAGAAGACAGAAAAACATAACAACGCAGAAACCAAGAATTTAAACAAAAATATGAGTTGAAAAGAGGTTTCGTCACAGGCCGTCAACTCAAATCAAAGGACTGGATCATTTTAAAATATTTAGATCTATATCTAATGTTAAGATAATGCATTAAATAATGGAAACCCTCTTATTATCGACGCTAAACTCAAGGAAAACTATGGAAGTATTTTAATGTTTTAAAATCCATTTGCAGACAAAGTATCATATCCATGCTGGAAATATTTTCATCACAGGTATTAGTATAAAAAACCCACCCAATTCTAGATCGGGGTTTATATATAAATATATTTATATAAAAGAAATTAGACGCAACTGGCAATTGCAAGAAACTAAACGTAGACAGTTTCTTCTCTAGATCTAAGCCGATCGAAAAGAAACTACACCATATGAAACCATAAAAAACAAATACATAAACTGAGATTGGATCTTTATCACATCTGATACTTGACATTTTATCAGTCAGTTACAACATGGTCAAAGGCCACGTACATTCAGATCCAATCAAGACTCTAATCATAAATCAAATTGCAGACTGCACATGTATACTACAATTCATACTTATAAATCTATATTCGATTTGGAATGCAGACTTTGGGCAAGATAAAAAGGCAGCCTAAATTCCAGATTGATAGAAGAATCCACAATAAAACAAATGCAAGCAACAAAATCTTGTTCAGATTCACAATATGAATCAAAATTGCATGCATACATTCAAGTCCATGTTATATTATGAAATCACACTCATAAATTTATTAATCAGATCCGAATAGAAAAATGAAGAAAATTTAGAGATCATCTAATCTGGTTTTATTTTGAAAGATTCTACCATCGACTTTACTTTGACACTACGACCGTCGTTTTCATCAAGTCGCGGAGGTTTGTAATACATAAATTTAAATGGATCTGATCTTTAAACTAAAATCAATGATTTCCCATGCAAATCATGTAGGTTTGCACAAAAAGATATATATATCAAAGAAAAACAATAACTACTATTTCATATGAAAAACTATGGCCTTGCTCATAAGTTAAAATCGCAAAAATCACAGGAATAAGCTTCAACGCATGAAAGGTACTTCCAGATAAAAACAAAATTGCAAACTTTAGCCATAGATAAATCATAGCAAATAAAAATCACAACCCTCAGCTAGAATTAAATCATAGCATTGCAAATCACAACCCTCTGCTATAAATAAATCATAGCAATGCAAATGGCAACCCTCGGCTATAAATAAATTATAGCCATGCAATTCCAGATCTTTTAGATGTTTGGGAAAATCGCAACCCTCAACCATAAACAATCATATCTAAACATTAAGAAAAATAATTTGCAGGCATCAAATCCAGATCTGAATCTAAAAAGGAAACACAACATATATGTAGATGCAACAACAAAACAATGACAGCTTATCATATCACTTACACCGGCCAGATCATAGAGACAAACGATGAAGCTTACCCAACTCCTTTCCTTCTTTTCCCGAGCGAGTCCTTCTTCCTCTTCCCATTCGTTGCACGCATTTTCTCCCTTTCTCCTTGCTAACCTTTTTCCTTTTTTCCACAGTCTCAATGAGCAAAATAAAAAGGAAACCTTCTTGGTTCCCAAGAAGCTAAGTGGCGCAGAATATTTCCACATTATAAATTTAAAATCACCAAGTGTCTAGTGTCCCAAGCACACGATGAGCCGAATTGAAAGTTAGTAACAACTTTTCGAGAATAGCTCTCCATGACTAACCAATTGGTTGTATATTCTCTCCATTGGCAGCTCTTTGTTTGTTGAGCCTCGATTCTATGCCTTCCGTCGCGAGTCAGATGGACGGATGACTTTCAAGAGTAAGGGTTTTCGTTCGGCCTTTTGCTCACAAAGCTAATCCAATGAAAATGTTTGAGCAAAAGATGTTCCATAAAGTTTCCTTATTATATAAAGTATATATATATAATACATGTAGTAATGTTATGAACCACATTTTGATAATATTTTACCGTACAATATAATTATTTATATAGTTTTCTCATTTGTATAGATAAAGCTAGTTTATCTCTCCTTTATACTTAAGGTGGTGTCTATTTTCATTTTTATATTAATAATTCGAATATGCATTTAAGACAAAAAATAATAATACTGTTGTGTGTTCTAGAACCAATTTTATAAAGATGGTATTAGCTTGTTTTCTGCTATTGAATAGAAAAATCAACAACAACTTGCTTGTTGTTCAAAGGATAGTATCAATCCTTTTGTCTTTGCATGTGATGAACACATTTTCAATCGTAAGCACAGTATTTGGTTCATGCAAAGAATAATTAGAAATACAATTTGCACTCCAAAAAGGATCCCATTGTACCTTGATTACCCTTAGTCATCAAAACTAAATTCTTTAAGGTTTCACTTAGCTTTTGACCTCTCCCCCTAGTGGATTCGTCCCCAATCATCGCTTTAGTCGAACACGTTTTCAGTCTCCTAGCATAATTAAATTTCATCTATAATTTGGATGAGGCTAGGATTTTCACTTACAGTTCCTTTTTACTTACACTTCGCATTTTCTGGTCATGTTTTGAGGGGATGTTACATACTTTCCCCCTTAGAAGTAACACCATCCTCGGTGTTACATATTCGTCCAAGGATGTGTGTTCATTTTTGTCACGTTCTTATTGCTTGCTTCCACATCTCCCGTGATGTTATTCGGCTTTGATTTGGTCATCTTTAATCTTTTGTGATTCCTGCAAGAGCTTTATCCTTCATAACCTACACTTTTGCGCAAGAAAACAAGGTCTTCCAAAAATTATTCAGTAAACATGTCATTAGTTCATAATCCAACTTAGAACATAAATAACAAGTCCTTTCTGCAACGCAACATTTTCAATTCATGAAACATATTTTATCCTTCGTTTGTACTTTTTATCCTCATAAGAAGGCCTAATACAACTTTACCATCAAGAAAATGCATAAGCAATTCAAATTTACTTATCTTTCTGAAGGATGTCTTTTACCTCTTGTAGTTGGATGCTTTAGCTAGTCCTCAACTTGAGATAGGCATTTCTTTCATTCACAATTTAGCATCATCTATTTCACATAATTTCAAGCAGTAACCTTGTAAAATGTACTATTCACCCTTGTCCTTGAGGGAATTTTTTGTTAGTTTTTCAACATTTAAGCTAGAATTATGATAAGATCTTTTCACTGAGAGAATAACAAGCACATCAATCACATAAGCACATCACAAGAGACAAGAGACACAAAGA
>LPNX010259557.1:262029-307852 GCA_001517045.1 Pseudotsuga menziesii | reverse complement strand
TCTCTATATGAAGATTATTATATAAGAACAAAAATTGGAGTTGGATGTGGTGCCTCTATGTTAATTGTTTGAGTATTATGGTAAAAGTCTTTGTAGCATAAGAAAGGAGCCTCTTATGGACTCTCTTGCAACATTTGTGTTGCACCAAGTACTTGCATCACTCTAAAGAAAGGTCAAGGCATAGCATTCACTGTGATGTACAAGAATGCATGAACAATGCCCTAATTAGCCTCTCATAGCCCATCCTCACCCACAAATGTCAAAATGACAAGTTCTTGCCTTGCTCTCTCGAAGAATGAGAAGTTGCTCAAGAACAATGGATGGCAACCATTGTCATGAATGCTAGGCTAGCTAATGATGGATAGGAGTCCACTTTGAATGAAAACATAATTGATGTTCATGGATTTGTGAGATTGCCTCCTCTCATCCCTTAATGGAAAAGCTTTAGGGTTGCTATATTTTGGGTGCTTAGTGACATTTATGGAAAATCACTAAATGTGAATTCCTAGTTGCCAATTTTGATAACTATTTTTATGCTCTTTAAGCAATTTGGATTAACATTTTAAATGTTATTAGGTTGTGACACACTACTACATTTCGACCAAAAATCCGATGGCCGTATTGTCGAATTTTCGACACTTCCCTGTCGCATGTATGACACTATGATTTTTCTTAAGCGTCGGTGGATTTTCGTCGATTATCCGACATCTTTCCAATCCGTCGGTTAAGCGACAGCTCAGTTTACCGTCGGTTAAATATAAATCGTCAGTTATCCGAAATCTAATTCATATTAAAATTTAAACACACGTCGCTTAACTGACTGCTATCCGACGGATTATGAAACCTTAAATGTCAGTTAAGCGACGGTATTGAATTTTTTTTTTAAAAACACCCACAGGCCGTCGCTTAAGAGACAGCTATCCGACGCTTAATCACCTACAGGCTGTCACTTAACCGACGGCTATTCGACGGATTATGAAAACTTAAACGTTGGTTAAGAGACGGTATTGAATTTTTTTTTTTAATCACCTACAGGCCGTCGCTTAAGCGACGGCTATCCGACGGATTATGAAAACTGAAATGTCGGTTAAGCGACGGAGTTGCTCAAGAACAATGGATGGCAACCATTGTCATGAATGCTAAGCTAGCTAATGATGGATAGGAGTCCACTTTGAATGAAAACATAATTTATCTTCATGGATTTGTGTGATTGCCTCCTCTCATGCCTTAATGGCAAAGCTTTAGGGTTGCTATATTTTGGGTGCTAAGTGACATTTATGGAAAATCACTAAATGTGAATTCCTAGTTGCCAATTTTGATAACTATTTTTATGCTCTTTAAGCAATTTGGATTAACATTTTAAATGTTATTAGGTTGTGACACACTACTACATTTCGACCAAAAATCCGACGGCCGTATTGTCGAATTTTCGACACTTCCCCAATTTTACAAAATTGGGGTATGTGACAGGGGAAAACTCTAAATATTTTTTAGCACATTTCCCAATGTACATAGGTGATAGTGATGCAAGCTTTGTATATGCGGGTTGTACACTTCTGACCCACGTATACATATAAAAATGTCTTTTTTAAAGGTTCCATTTGAAAATATCTAATAAGGTGATACATGTGTCCCAACTGCGCCACTGTGAGAGAAAATTCATAGTTTTCTCCATCTTCAATAAAATTCTAAGAATTGTTGCAAGCAATAAAGTAGGAATTTGCTGGAAGCATTGGACCAGCGAGGGTGAATGGATCACTTCCAAAATATAATATTACCTCCAAAACATCAAAAATATCACTTTTATGCACACCCGCAGTAACATTGGAGAGAGTGGACTCGAATATCCCTTTAGCTTCTTGCGCAATCACTGATAAACTTTACTCAAAATTTAGAATAGAAGAATCACTGGAGAATAATTGAAAAGAGAGATATTCTTCAACAATTGTGGTTAGAATGTCTTATAATGGAGCATCTCTATTGGAATATGAGACATGAGAGTTCTCATAATATTCTAGAGTAATAGGAGACGGAATCATTGCAAGGAGACTTTCCCCAATTTGAACTAAATGAGTTGAAGATTCTACCATTTCTTCAACTTGAACAACTTCATTATAGAGTGTTGAGGCCAAGAAATTCTAAGGAAGAACACTTGAGGAGGTGCTAGATTCGCTCCAAGTATCATCTACTTCTTTTTGCACACCACAATCTCTATCTAGATTGCTTGATATCTCGAATGGATACTCAACAAAATCACTGTGATACCACTTCTTACGATACATTCTTAGATATATGTTTTCATATGCATTATCAAATTCATTTAAACAATCATTTTCCTCATCATTAGATTCTAGAATTTCCATAGCTCCAATAGAAAAATCAAAGAGCTCATGGCTCTTTATATATGGAACATCTTCAATTTCCACTCAACATAAGTGAATGGTGATAGAGGAGGAACTGACTTCAAATCTATTGTGAAGTCGATGTACCCGCAAAATAAACAGTCTGAAAATATGTATTGAGGATTCATTGAATTTATTGAGCTCCCTAAGCTCTGATACCACGCAATATTTCTATATCCTTGATGGAATCAATAAATTCCACATATAAGTATCTAAATAACAATGTAATCCTAGTGAGATGAACAATAGATATTTGTAGTAAAACTAGTGAAGAAATATTGAGAAAAATACATATTAGAACAAACTCAAATGAATAAAATACATATTGTATATTAATAAATAATGAGAGTACAACATAAATACATCTCCAAAGGAGAAATATGTGATCCTAAAGAGGCATTTGAACTCCACATGTGTGGCAAGCTTAGATAACATAGAAAACATCACTAGGGATAATTGCAAGTCATAACTCCTGAAGCAAATCAATTAATTGAGTGTAATTGATAATAGGTGGACTAAGAAGGCATATTAGGTAGTTGACCAATGATAACTAATGATGGAGGGCACATAATAGGTTTTCAGTTGAATGTTAGTGTTCATTGGAGCTCATACTAACTCAGATGATGAAATCAAGGCTAATTAAGTGAAGGTAGGATCCTAAATTATAGGAACTGACTCAAGTGGGACCAAAATAATGTATGAGGGTGAATTAACTCCTAAAAACAAGGAATATTGCGCTTCTAAGGATAATGAGGCTAATAATGACAAAATAATAGTACTAAGTGATCACGATACTTAGGACTATATACTAAGAGGTCAACTGATAATAGTCTAAGCACTAGGAAATCAAATAAATAATTAAGGTTAATGTCTAGATGGGTTAAATGTTTTGACATACATTACATGATTCCATGCTTTAGTTGGCCATGATATGCATGAGTTTGGTATATATCCATTTATTAGTAGTTATCACGACCCTATTTTTATTGTTTTGGCATGGATGGAGCCATGCAATGATTATTTTATGGATTCTTATGATGCTTGTGGACACCAGTAGTGGATTTGGGGTATCTTATTCCATTGGAATAGTTAGTTTCAACATATGAAAAAGGGAAAGTCTTGATATCAGTAGGTTCCATATTCATCCATGTACACCAACAAAATAGTTAAAATGCAAGTAAACATGACTTAACCAATAAGTCAATTTGGCTAATGTGGGGACAATTATTAATGGAGGATGATATTATTATGCTAGTACTATGCTTTGGACCTTATTTTATGATTTTATTACTTGAGATGGGCTCCACACTTTGTATTTCCTCCCAGGGAGGGCACACTCTACCCTTGGGAGCGCATTTGTTGGGATCATCACACATGTATCATTTCTACCCTTTATGATTGTTGTAAAGGAGGTGCTGAAGGAATACTATGACCCCTAGATGACCCCCTCATCGTATCTTATGATTATTTATTGGACCATGTACTTTCTGAGAGGGGCGCACTCGATGATAGAGACCCCCTCTCTAGCTCTTGATGTATTTTATTGATACATCATCCACCATTGATCTTGATCATTATGTTTTGATCATAGTCATCCAACCTTATGGAGTTAGGGATCTTGTCTATTGAGATCTATTTATATGATCTCTTTCTCATTGTAATGGAATTTTTGGCTCTTGAGAAATTGGCAGGGATATTATTCTTCCATATTTGTCTTGTGAAATTTGATGTGAATGGGACTGTGAAATCTTTCAAGATTCAGTATTATCCATATATTAACTTTTTATCTCAAACAACATTTGTGAAAATAACTTGTTACAAGAGGGCACACATGATAGGCGAATTGGATATAGTGCTTCCCTTTGCCTAAGGACTTCATCTAAAGTGAGTTGATGCTTGCTTTTTAATTTGAAATTGTTCCATCATCTACTTAGAAGTTTCTTTCTTGTTATGCAATCATTTCTAGTTTTGTCACATCATTTAGATTTTGTTTTGCAAATTGATAACTTCATTCTACTTATTATGGGAGGGTGGATTTGTTTGAACGGATTTATCTTGTTCAAGGTGGAGAATTGGTCTATTTGAGTTTACAATGACCAAGGGGAAAATAACCTCACAAAACCTTAATATTTCAAGTAAGCATCTCATGAACTCTCTCTTATTTAATTTTTTATTCCATAGTCAACAAATAAAAGAAATAATTAAAACCCTGAAATTTCAAACCTTTAGGTTTCGTCACCGTATGAATTTCTACTTTAACAACGAAGTTATGTTTTCCTTAAGAACCTTGGAAACCAAGTTTGGTAGCATTTGGACTCCATTTACCATCTCTAATCACTGGTCATCTAGGAGGAAAATCACCCTCTTTGGGCATTTTCAATTCATGTTTGTTTTGTAACTTAGGTATGATTGTTTTCTATTTTAACTTGATTATATTGTATCAAATTTTCATTTTAGTTCCATAGATTGATTAATTTACAATTGCGTGACGAGTATCCCATTTTCACTACTTGTACTCTACCTGGTACGATTTTTCCATTGTAGTTGGAACTTATCTACATCCTAGATCTGATTGCTAAAGTATTTTTATCGAGATAATATTTACCTTGGTCAAATATTTTATCTTCTATCTAAGTCATATTGAGCAACTTAAAAAAATTGTATTGCCTTAACCATTTATTTTATTTAGGATATAAATTTAGAACCATCATTGTTGCATAGTATTAATATTTGTTTTTGTGTGTCTTGTTTGCTTGACTAACCTTCATTCATTGATGAGGGTCTCCCCCTTGGTTTCTCCAAGGCCAAGCCTAGAGAGAGAGAGAGAGAAAGAGAGAGTTTTTTCGAGTGTGACAACTGCATCACTTGTAGTGGTTGAAGCACTCTTAAGGTCATATGGTTTAGTTACAAGCCCTCTACCCATTATGGATAGGATATGTTCTAGAGGAAACTACAATGTTGGTGTTAAGAAGATTCCTATGAACACAATAGAAACACATGGCAAGATGTATCACCTGAGGGACCTATATTCATTAATGGGATTCCTAAGCCTTGAAGGTGTTATGTGGGGAAGGTATTGTGAATCTAAGGGTATGCTATCTATTTGAGGCTGATGTAGATCTATTGGTGAGTATTTGTCATGGCATAGAGAGCATAATGGGTGGTGCGTTGAGATATAGAAACCTGTAGGTGTCTCCTTTTCCCTGGTGGATTCATCCCAACTTGGGGGTGGAATCTTAGCTGAAATAGTATATGATGGAAAGAGGACCTAAGCTTGGGTGGAAAATCACACTTACACAACCAGTTGCTTGGGTCCTTGTTCTAGATAAGTGATTCTCTATGTCTGAATCTGAAATAATGTTGTTTAATTAGTATTGAGTTGTTAATATCCCTTAGTTATGTTGTTCTAGTAAATGAATGTATCAATTTATGTAAAATGAGTTTTATTTTTTATACGGGAGGATCTAAAAAGGACAATTTTCAAAATCATCATATTTCAACAAAAATAGTACCATGTCGAAGATCTTGTCAATTCAATTCCAACGGTGCAAACGGCATGTCAAACGGACTCTGGATGCAAAAGATATTGCGTTTTGAATTTTGGCCCCAACAGGGAAAATTTTGGCTGAAGTGCCACGTGGCACTCCCTCAAGATGCCACGTGGTAGTCAAAAAGTGCATTCTAATGACATGGCATGATAATGTGTCATGATGATGTGGCATTCTGACATGGCATGATGATGTGGCATGCTGACATGGCATGATGATATGGCATGATGACATGGCATGGTGATGTGGCATGATGACATAACATGTTGATATTGCATGATGATGTGGCATGCTGAAATGGCATGCTAAATGGCATGATGATGTGGTATGATGACATGGCATGCTGATGTGGCAAGATGACATGGCATGATGATGTGGCATGGTGACATGGCATGATGAAGTGGCATGATGACTAGCATGCATGCATTTGTGCTTGAAATGAGTTTTAGGACATTCATGCATTTACTCATGAGAAATTGTAAAATGATTAATATTTGAAGTAAGTGGAAAAATTACTCACATATTACTCATTTATTTTATTCCTTGAGTTGTTATGAAGTTAATGCATGGTTGTAACCAAAAACAAACATGCCATATTTGTAAAGAAGTTGTAACAAGTTGGTTTATGGTTGAAAAACCAACATGCTATTTAAAAAAGGGATTTTGTTATGTAATGGATTATTGTTGGATTTTGTAAATGTCATTATGGGGAAGTAACTAAATGTGAAAACCCATGAGCATGTGGGCATGAACCATATTTTTGGTTTATGTTCTTAAAAGCCAAACCGATTTGTAACTAATCCCAATTTGGAGAATCACATGTATGATGCCACCAAGAGTAGCTTCTCTTATTTAAGCACTTGTCATGTGCATTTGAAGGGAGCTCAAGTTTGGAGAGATGTAGCCCATAGAGGAAGCAAGCATCTGAGAGGCCCCATTGGGGGTCTCCATTGGAGAAGCTCATGGAGAGGCTCCAACCTTGTAGTTCCATCTCAGAGAGCAAGCATGGCTCCATCATGTCCGAAGGTGATCCAGTGTAGGAGACAAAGAAGCAGAGTTAGTTCGAGGAGGCAACATTTCAATATGCATTTGAAGGAAAGTAGCAACCATCTACACTCTCATCCCGAAGGAAAAAGGTGAAGGAATTGGTTGGTAAGAGTGTGACTTTGGTTTTATTGATGCACTTGTCATGCAAACATATTGTCGTCTATTGAGACTATCCTGCAGAATATCGTGTGGCATAGCTCGAGGTTCATGGCTCGTAGAGTCAGTTGAAAGAGTGCGATTTGCAACATTATGCAAGTCTTTGATCCGCTCGAGGTTCGTGGCTCATAGAGTCAGTTGAAAGAGTGTGATTGGCTACATTGGGAAAATATCTTCATGTCCAAGTTTGGAAACTTCTCGAGACAAAGGAGGCAGGCATTTTCTTGCTTGATTTCTACAGTCTTTAATTGAGTCCTATAGCTTGCGCACTTATGTGACCCATCAGAGGCGGTTATAGTGCGGCGGTAGAGATGAACAGATGATGAAGACTCTGCAGGTGAATTTGTTGTGATGTGTCTTATGTATTTGTGCATCTTTGCAATGGATTGGTCACTCTATTTTGGAGTAGGCCCAGAGACGTAGCCAGGAGATCTGGTGAACTCCGTAATCAAATCGTGTCCCTAATGTGCTTGAATGATTTTTCATTTTCATGTGGATGATTCTATGTTACACACTTATATTATGTCATGTTCACTTGCACTAATGTCAGAAAAATGATCCTATTAGTCCCGATTGGTTCGAGCAGGTTCGATGACTTTCCGAGCTCGCCCCCGGGATCAGATCAAGTGGTATCAGAGCAGGCTGACAAGTATTGCAGGTTGTGGACTATTATGAGAAAAAATTTGCAGTGTGCAAAAATTCAGGAATGGGAAGCAGTTTGTGCAAGCACCAATGAAGCAAGAAGTAGATGAGCATACCTGTAAGAAGCTTTTGGGGACCAAAAGCCTTCCCAATGGGGAGGAATGATCCAGGAGGATCTAAAAAGGCCAATTTTCAAAATCATCATATTTCAACAAAAAAAAGTACCATGTCGAAGATCTCATCAAGCCGATTCCAACGGTACAAACGGTGTGTCAAACGGACTCCGGATGCAAAAGATATTACGTTTTGAAGTTTGGCCCCAACAGGGAAAATTTTGGCTAAAGTGCCACATGGCACTCCCTCAAGATGCCACGTGGTAGTCAAAAAGTGCATTCTAATGACATGGCATGATAATGTGTCATGATGATGTGGCATGATGATTTGGCATGATGATGTGGCATGACGATGTGGCATGCTGACATGGGATGATGATGTGGCATGATGACATGGCATGGTGATATGGCATGATGACATAGCATGTTTATATTGCATGATTATGTGGCATGATGACATGGCATGATGATGTGGCATGATGACATGGCATGCTAAATGGCATGATGATGTGGCATGGTGACATGGCATGATGAAGTGGCATGATGACTAGCATGCATGCATTTGTGCTTGAAATGAGTTTTAGGACATTCATGCATTTACTCATGAGAAATTGTAAAATGATTAATATTTGAAGTGAGTGGAAAAATTAATCACATATTACTCATTTATTTTATTCCTTGAGTTTTTATGAAGTTAATGCATGGTTGTAACCAAAAACAAACATGCCATATTTGTAAAGAAGTTGTAACAAGTTGGTTTATGGTTGAAAAACCAACATGCTATTTAAAAAAGGGATATTGTTATGTAATGGATTATTGTTGGATTTTGTAAATGTCATTATGGGGAAGTAACTAAATGTGAAAACCCATGGGCATGTGGGCATGAACCATATTTTTGGTTTATGTTCTTAAAAGCCAAACCAATCTGTAACTAATCCCAATTTTGAGAATCACATGTATCATGCCAACAAGAGTAGCTTCTCTTATTTAAGCACTTGTCATGTGCATTTGAAGGGAGCTCAAGTTTGGAGAGATGTAGCCCATAAAGGAAGCAAGCATCTGAGAGGCCCTATTGGGGGTCTCCATTGGAGAAGCTCATGGGGAGGCTCCAACCTTGTAGTTCCAACTCAGAGAGCAATTTGTAGAATCACATGTATCATGCCACCAAGAGTAGCTTCTCTTATTTAAGCACTTATCATGTGCATTTGAAGGGAGCTCAAGTTTGGAGAGATGTAGCCCATAGAGGAAGCAAGCATCTAAGAGGCCCTATTGGGGGTCTCCATTGGAGAAGCTCATGGAGAGGCTCCAACCTTGTAGTTCCAGCTCAGAGAGAAAGCATGGCTCCATCATGTCCGAAGGTGATCCAACGTAGGAGACAAAGAAGCAGAGTCAGTTCGAGGAGGCAACATTTCAATTTACATTTGAAGGAAAGTAGCAACCATCTACACTCTCATCGCGAATGACAAAGGTGAAGGGATTGGTTGGTAAGAGTGTGACTTTGGTTTTATTGATGCACTTGTCATGCAAACATATTGTCGTCTATTGAGACTATCCTGCAAAAGATCGTGTGGCGTAGCTCGAGGTTCGTGGCTCGTAGAGTCAGTTGAAAGAGGGGGATTTGCAACATTATGCAAGTCTTTGATCTGCTCAAGGTTCGTGGCTCGTAGATTCAGTTGAAAGTGTGTGATTGGCTACATTAGGAAAATATCTTCATGTCCAAATTTGGAAACTTCTCGAGACAAAGGAGGCAGGCATTTGCTTGCTTGATTTCTGCAGTCTTCGATTGAGTCCTATAGCTTGTGCACTTATGTGACCCATCAAAGGAAGCTATGGTGCGGCGGTAGAGATGAACAGATGATGAACACTCTGCAGGTGAATCTGTTGCGATGTATCTTATGTATTTGTGCATCTTTGCAATGGATTGGTCACTCTATTTTGGAGTAGGCCCAGAGACGTAGCCAGGAGATCTGATGAACTCCGTAATCAAATCATGTCCTTAATGTGCTTGAATGATTTTTCATTTTCATGTGGATGATTCTATGTTACACACTTATATTATGCTCATGTTCTCTTGCACTAACGTCAGAAAAACGATCCTATTGGTCCCGATTGGTTCGAGCAGGTTCGATGACTTTTCGGGCTCGCCCCCGGGATCAGATCAAGTGGTATCCGAGCAAGCTGACAAGTGTTGCAGGTTGTGGACTGTTATGAGCAAAATTTTGCAGTGTACGAAAATCCAGGAATTGGAAGTAGTTTGTGCAGGCACCAATGAAGCAAGAAGTAGATGAGCATACCTGTAAGAAGCTTTTGGGGACCAAAAGCGTTCCTAGTGGGGAGGAATGATCCGGGAGGATCTAAAAAGGCCAATTTTCAAAATCATCATATTTCAATAAAAATAGTACCATGTCGAAGAGCTCGTCAAGCTGATTCCAATGGTGCAAACGGCGTGTCAAATGGACTCCGGATGCAAAATATATTGCGTTTTGAAGTTTGGCCCCAACAGGGAAAATTTTCGTTGAAGTGCCACGTGGCACTCCCTCAAGCTGCCACGTGGTAGTCAAAAATTTCATTCTAATGACATGGCATGATAATGTGTCATGATGATGTGGCATCCTGACATGGCATGATGATGTGGCATGACGATGTGGCATGTTGACATGGCATGATGATGTGGTATGGTGAGATGGCATGGTGATGTGGCATGATGACATAGCATGTTGATATTGCATGATTATGTGGCATGCTCACATGGCATGATGACATGGCATGATGACATGGCATGCTAAATGGAATGATGATGTGGTATGATGACATGGCATGCTGATGTGGCATGATGACATGGCATGGTGACATGGCATGATGAAGTGGCATGATGACTAGCATGCATGCATTTGTGCTTGAAATGAGTTTTAGGACATTCATGCATTTACTCATGAGAAATTGTAAAATGATTAATATTTGAAGTGAGTGGAAAAATTACTCACATATTAGTCGTTTATTTTATTCCTTGAGTTGTTATGAAGTTAATGCATGGTTGTAACCAAAAACAAACATGCCATATTTGTAAAGAAGTTGTAACAAGTTGGTTTATGGTTGAAAAACTAGCATGCTATTTAAAAAAGGGATTTTGTTATGTAATGGATTATTGTTGGATTTTGTAAATGTCATTATGGGGAAGTAACTAAATGTGAAAACCCATGGGCATGTGGGCATGAACCATATTTTTGGTTTATGTTCTTAAAATCCAAACCAATTTGTAACTAATCCCAATTTGGAGAATCACATGTATCATGCCACCAAGAGTAGCTTCTCTTATTTAAGCACTTGTCATGTGCATTTGAAGGGAGCTCAAGTTTGGAGAGATGTAGCCCATAGAGGAAGCAAGCATCTGAGAGGCCCTATTGGGGGTCTCCATTGGAGAAGCTCATGGAGAGGCTCCAACCTTGTAGTTCCAACTCAGAGAGAAAGCATGGCTCCATCATGTCCGAAGGTGATCCCGCGTAGGAGACAAAGAAGCAGAGTCAGTTCGAGGAGGCAACATTTCAATTTGCATTTGAAGGCAAGTAGCAACCATCTACACTCTCATCCCGAAGGAAAAAGGTGAAGGGATTGGTTGGTAAGAGTGTGACTTTGGTTTTATTGATGCACTTGTCATGCAAACATATTGTCGTCTATTGAGACTATCCTGCAGAAGATCGTGTGGCGTAGCTCGAGGTTCGTGGCTCGGAGAGGTAGTTGAAAGAGGGCGATTTGCAACATTATGCAAATCTTTGATCCGCTCGAGGTTCGTGGCTCGTAGAGTCAGTTGAAAGAGTGTGATTGGATACATTGGGAAAATATCTTCATGTCCAAGTTTGGCAACTTCTCGAGACAAAGGAGGCGGGAATTTGCTTGCTTGATTTCTGCAGTCTTCGATTGAGTCCTATAGCTTGTGCACTTATGTGACCCATCAAAGGTAGTTATGGTGCGGCGGTAGAGATGAATAGATGATGAAGACTCTGCAGGTGAATCCGTTGTGATGTATCTTATGTATTTGTGCATCTTTGCAATGGATTGGTCACTCTATTTTGGAGTAGGCCCAGAGACTTAGCTAGGAGATCTAGTGAACTCCATAATCAAATAATGTCCCTAATGTGCTTGAATGATTTTTCATTTTCATGTGGATGATTCTATGTTACACACTTATATTATGCTCATGTTCACTTGCACTAACGTCAGAAAAACGATCCTATTGGTCCCGATTGGTTCGAGCGGGTTCGATGACTTTCCGGGCTCGCCCCCGGGATCAGATCAATTTTTGTTGTCTTTATTATCATGCATCTACAAAAACTTATTCTCAATATAATTCGTATATGACCTTCGAGTTTAATTTAGAACCCATGATCATTCATGTCCCCCTCTATGTGGTTTGTCTAATGGATGGTGATGTTATGATGAAATTTATTTCATATTAACCTTTTCCTCATGATCATGAGTTCCACTCCTATGAAATAAAACCCCATGTGACCACTTAATATTATAATATCATATTATGAACTCTTTTATATTTTTCTATTATTTCATATGTTGGGCTAGGTAGTATTAAAAGAAACATAGCTTAAGAAAATGAGTTTATTATTTAAGAAATTGAATATGTTATGGTATGTTAGTAACTTAGAAAATATTGAAACAATGTCTCATTATTTTAAAAGTAATGAATATATGAGAAGAATATGAAACATTCTAACTATTCAATTTTAATATTTATTTGTTGTTTTAATTTATTATGTGTGTATTTTTATTTATTTTATTGTTTTAATATACCTATGGTGAAACAATGTCTAGCTATTTTAAAAGTAATGAATATATGAGAAGAATAAATTTTAATACACATTTGTTGTTTTAATTTACAGCGTCTTTCTAAGGACGACTATCTTGAAACAATAAATTGGTATATAATAAATAATATTTTATTACTATAGAACCTATGTTACCATAAATGAGAAACAACAAACGGAAAGAGAAATGTAAACAAAATGAGAAACAAAGTCCATAGGCTTTGCATAAGAGAGAGAACAGTATTAAACAAAGGGATGAGCGCCAAAAAGGTCCCTCGTCTTCTTGCACAGGCCCAATACAAATATACCAGTTAATGAGGAGACAACGTGGTTATATGGAGCACTACTTCCCAAGGGACCGTGCGGGATATAAGGAGGGTGCAACATGAGAAAGGAATTTGAAGGAATGGGCATGGTGGACGATGGGATTTAAGATGGAATGTAGGTGGCAGACCCAATGTTCACACATCCACTATCACCTTCAAGAGAGTGAATCCTAGTGTCAAGACCAGATGAATGAACCAACCCCCCCCCCCCCTCTCCCCCCACAAAATGGAGCAGACAGCGCAATATGACCACTCCCAAACCTATGATAAATAAAAGGGGTTGTGGTGCCCCCAAGTCCAACACTAGGGTTATCATCGAGAGTGATTTCAGATGATGGGATAGAAGTAGTGAAATATAGCATGTCGAATGTAAACAGACTTGTGCGAGAGGGAGTAGGCTAAGTCTCAATGCCCCACCTCTCCAAGGAAAACATCTTATAAGTAGCCGTAAAATATGATAGCTAGGGTCATGTAGTATTGGAATCACTATCCCTCAAAGAGTCAGCATAAAATGGTGTTTCAGGTATCCATATGGTTCCTCCCCCCATTCCAGATGATGGAGACATAGGGAACTCTAAGTTCTCATATGTAGTATTCATGGTGAGAACTTTATGTGAATCAAAGTGCATTAAAGGTTTCCTAGAACTTTCGGTCCTCTTCCGTGGAGGAGGATAAGGGCTCCAAGGATATAATAATGTTAAGTGTCAAGATGGGAAAGGTGTCAAAAATCTATCCACAATGACTCAAAATAACAAAGACTCAAATAATTACGATCCATAAATACAACTAGTGCACAGAGAGCATACCCATAAGCAAACTAGGTCAGATGCAAACAAGCAGAGAGGGAGGATAAGTGACCTCCTGAATGCAATAGGTATGTCTCACATACACTACAAGCAGAGGTATGTAATCAATTATAGTGGCCCTTAGCTTCAATGCATATAGAGACTATTCTTTCTGACCCCTACTTTTCCAGGACACTCGCAGAATAACCTCTAGAAGTACCCCCTATGATACCTAGGTAAGGAAACTAAGGTCAACCCCATATAACCAATGCTTAGGCAGAAATTTGTAGGCGAGATCTACCGTATCAATAGGGTAACAAATTCGAAGCTCAAAAGAACCAAAGGTACCTCAGAAGCCCTTAGATATGAATAAGATCCTGGAAATATCTTTGGCATTTGGAAAAAAGTGGTAAGGGTCTATCCCCACCACAAACATGTGTGTTTCCTCATCCTTAACTCCTGTGTAAGAGGATCCTCCTGAGAACACTAATTATACCAAGGATTTCACTTTTCACTTGGACAAACACCTAGTTTTTTTGTTTCATAGTCTTGGGAAAAATTTACTAATGGCACCCTATTCAAAGACTCTATAATCCTAAGCTTGTTGATGCACCTCTATCAAATAAGAATGTGTAAATAATTTTAATTTAAGCGTTCATTTTAATGCTTGTGGTTACACAAGGGTAATGCACGTGCACCTTAGATAAATTTTGAGGTCTAAAAATGGTACCATTAAAATTCACTTTATAAGAACCAATAGGATTCAAGATGATGACATCAAACATGGGGGTAAAATTTGTAAAAACAATTAGAGGGAAAAAGAAACAACTACTTTTAATTATCATATTTTTTACATATATCCTTATTGGTTCACCCAAATTTTGAGTTTGGGGACTTCTTGGATGCATAATTTAATTCTGCATCCAACCCATACCCACACTGCATACTTCTAAGGTACCCACAACACCTAAAAATTAAAATTTCACTAAAAATTGTATATATTAAAATACATTTTTTTATTGAAATTTTCATTTTTGGATGTTGTGGGTACCTCAGAAGTATGTGGTGTGGGTATGGGTTGGATGCGGAATCCAATAAGTCCCAAAACTCGAAATTTGGGTGAAGCAATATGGATATGTGTCAAAAATATGATAATAAAAACTAGTTTTTCTTTTTCTCCTCCAAAATTTAGAACTTTTATTTTATTATTATAACTCTTATTTTATTATTTATCTTATGAGGCCCATTTTAGACCACCTCAAAACTCCCCTAATGACTAGTGGTGTTACGACTCAACAATGTAGTAAATATGCACACCTGAAAAACAATGCTAAGTGCAACTTGTTTTAAATCATGAAAAGGGGGTATGCCACTACATGTAATGCAACATTTCATTTCAAATTCTCATGCAATCATTCTTATATGAAATATTGGTCATTAGTTCCATTCAAGAAAATCTAATTCAAGTACCAAATCAATGCACCTACACAATGCAATATACATTCAAAGACAAAATATTTTTGTATTTTCACTATAGATACAATGAAAATGCAATAAGAAGACCCTACAAATTGTTAGCACCCGCAACGAGCAACAAACAAGCCAAGCAAGAAACTGAGACCAAGAAGGCCAATGCACTAACAATAAAACAAAAAGGATATAAATGACAAGAATAACTTTCAAAGAAAATTGATAAAAGGGACGTCTCCAGTCACAATAGAAACATTCAACATGAAACATAACCACCCAAGAAAACTCAACAATATTCACAACCCACATAGAATATCCACACATCAATATCTCAAAAAAAAAGAGAGATGTATGTGACTATTCAAGGAACAGTATCATATGTATGCGATTATATGTACTACAACTCGTGTATATATGCGATTGTAAGTTCTATGACCTGCGTATACAAAGGAAGAGGTGGTAAAAAATAATATAAGACTCAAATTACTTCAAGGAACTGCCAAAAACTCAACCAACTAATGAACGTGACATAGAAACATAGAGAAGAAGAGAGAAAATCAAGCCAATCATGCACCCAAACCCCAACAAAAAAGAAATCCCCGATATGGTTGCCAATTCTATTACGAAAAATATCTCCAATGGCTTGGGGTGGACCACAATAGATAGGATGACACTAGAAATAAACCCATTTCCAAGCATGTTAAATATATAAATGAAAATAACACTAAGGGACAAGAGGCGTACCTTAATATGAACGTTCGAAGTATATTCCCATTGAGATTTTAATCAAAATTGTACCTACAAATTTCCCTCAACAACAACAAGATATACAAGCATGATATATGTAAATCATTAGAATTTATTCTAGCATGTTATATTCCAATACATAAACCAAGTAATTACATCCATGGATAAGAATATTCATAATTACACATGCAATGGATGAGAAATGGATATTTCTATTAATATGAATAGAGAGATAAAGATGAAAAACTCTATCTACATCTCATTGAAATTGAGAAACTAAGTCCATCGAGCTATTCCTTCACCACTTCAATCCTCTGTACAAAGGAAAGCTTGGGAAATAGCACTAATGGATGATTCAAGGACAAAGGGATGCATACTCAAGTATATAATATTGGGGCACAATTCCACTATAGTATCATTGCTCTCCAAAAATTCTCCTCCTCTAATTATTCATAGTAGCTCAATATATAGCCCCTCAATGGGAAGTGAAGGATCGAAATGGAGCATTTACCAGCATATGGAAGACCAAGGTTCAAGTCATTTATTACTTGATGGGGAAAACTCTAAATATGTTTTAGCACATTTCCCAATGTACACAGGCGATAGTGATGCAAGCATTGTATATGCGGGTTGTACACTTCTGACCCACGTATACATATAAAAATGTCTTTTTTAAAGGTTCCATTTGAGAATATCTAATAAGGTGATACATGTGTCCCAACTACGCCACTGTGAGAGAAAATTCACAGTTTTCTCCATCTTCAATAAAATTCTAAGAATTGTTGCAAGCAATAAAGTAGGAATTTGCTGGAAGCATTGGACTAGCGAGGGTGAATGGATCACTTCCAAAATATAGCATTACCTCCAAAACATCAAAAATATCACTTTTATGCACACCCACAGTAACATTGGAGAGAGTGGAATCGAATATCTCTTTAGCTTCTTGAGCAATCACTGATAAACTTTACTCAAAATTTAGAATAGAAGAATCACTAGAGAATAATAAAAAAGAGAGATATTCTTCAACAATGGTGGTTAGAATTTATTATAATGGATCATCTCTATTGGAATATGAGACATGAGAGTTCTCATAATATTCTAGAGTAATAGGAGACGGAGTCACTGCAAGGAAACTTTCCCCAATTTGAACTAAATGAGTTGAAGATCCTGCCATTTCTTCAACTTGAACAACCTCATTAGAGAGTGTTGAGGCCAAGAAATTCGAAGGAAGAACACTTAAGGAGGTGCTAGATTCACTCCAAGTATCATCTACTTCTTTTTGCACACCACAATCTCTATCTAGATTGCTTGATATCTCGAATGGATACTCAACAAAATCACTGTGATACCACTTCTTACGATACATTCTCAGACATATTTTTTCATATGCATTATCAAATTCATTTAAACAATCATTTTCCTCGTCATTGGATTCTAGAATTTCCATAGCTCCAATAGACAAATCAAAGAGCTTATGGATCTTTATATATGGAACATATTCAATTTCCACTCAACATAAGTGAATGATGATAGAGGAGGAACTGATTTCAAATCTATTGTGAAGTCGATGTACCCGGAAAATAAATAGTCTGAAAATATGTATTGAGGATTCATTGAATTTATCGAGCTCCCTAAGCTCTCATACCACATGATATTTCTATATCCTTGATGGAATCAATAAATTCCACATATAAGTATCTAAATGACAATGTAATCCTAGTGAGATGAACAATAGATATTTGTAGTAAAACTAGTTAAGAAATATTGAGAAAAATACATATTAGAAGAAACTCAATTGAATAAAATACATATTGTATATTAATAAATAATGAGAGTAAAATATAAATACATCTCCAAAGGAGAAATATGTGATCCTAAAGAGGCATTTGAGCTCCATGTGTGTGCCAAGCTTAGATAACATGGAAAACATCACTAGGGATAATTGCAAGTCATAACTCCTGAAGCAAATCGATTAACTAAGTGTAATTGATAATAGGTGGAATAAGAAGGCATATTAGGTAGTTGACCAATGATAACTAATGATGGAGGGCACATAATAGGTTTTCAGTTGAATGTTAGTGTTCATTGGAGCTCATACTAACTCAGATGATGAAATCAAGGCTAATGAAGTGAAGGTAGGATCCTAAATTATAGGAACTGACTCAAGTGGGACCAAAATAATGTATGAGGGTGAATTAAATCCTAAAAACAAGGAAGATTGTGCTTCTGAGGATAATGAGGCTAATAATGAAAAATAATAGTACAAAGTGATCATGATACTTAGGACTATATACTAAGAGGTCAGCTGATAATAGTCTAAGCACTAGGAAATCAAATAAATAATTAAGGTTAATGTCTAGATGGGTTAAATGTTTTGACACACATTACATGATTCCATGCTTTAGTTGGCCATGATATGCATGAGTTTGGTAGATATCCATTTATTAGTAGTTATCACGACCCTATTTTTATTGTTTTGGCATGGATGGAGCCATACAATGATTATTTTATGGATTCTTATGATGCTTGCGGACACCAGTAGTGGATTTGAGGTATCTTATCCCATTGGAATAGTTAGTTTCAACATATGAAAAAGGGAAATTCTTGATATCAGTAGGTTCCATATTGATCCATGTACACCAACAAAATAGTTAAAATGCAAGTAAACATGACTTAGCCAATAAGTCAATTTGGCTAATGTGGGGACAATTATTAATGGAGGATGATATTATTATGCTAGTACTATGCTTTGGACCTTATGTTATGATTTTATTACTTGAGATGGGCTCCACACTTTGTATTTCCTCCCAAGGAGGGCACACTCTACCCTTGGGAGCGCATTTGTTGGGATCATCACACATGTATCATTTCTACCCTTTATGATTGTTGTAAAGGAGGTGCTAAAGGAATACTATGACCCCTAGATGACCCCCTCATCATATCTTATGATTATTTATTGGACCATGTACTTTCCTAGAGGTGCGCACTCGATGATAGAGACCCCCTCTCTAGCTCTTGATGTATTTTATTGATACATCATCCACCATTGATCTTGATCATTATGTTTTGATCCTAGTCATCCAACCTTATGGAGCTAGGGATATTGTCTATTGAGATCTATTTATATGATCTCTTTCTCATTGTAATGGAATATTTGGCTCTTGAGAAATTGACAGGGATATTATTCTTCCATATTTGTCTTGTGAAATTTGATGTGAATGGGACTGTGAAATCTTTCAAGATTCAGTATTATCCATATATTAACCTTTTATCTCAAACAACACTTGTGAAAATAACTTGTTACAAGAGGGCACACATGATAGGCGAATTGGATATAGTGCTTCCCTTTGCCTAAGGACTTCATCTAAAGCGAGTTGATGCTTGGTTTTTAATTTGAAATTGTTCCATCATCTACTTAGAATTTTATTTCTTGTTATGTAATCATTTCTAGTTTTGTCACATCATTTAGATTTTGTTTTGCAAATTGATAACTTCATTCTACTTATTGTGGGAGGGTGGATTTGTTTGAACGGATTTATCTTGTTCAAGGTGGAGAATTAGTCTATTTGAGTTTCCAATGACCAAGGGGAAAATAACCTCACAAAACCTTAAAATTTCAAGTAAGTATCTCGTGAACTCTCTCTTATTTAATTTTTGATTCCATAGTCAACAAATAAAAGAAATAATTAAAACCCTCAAATTTCAAACCTTTAGGTTTCATCACCGTATGAATTTCTACTTTAACAACCAAGTTATGTTTTCCTTAAGAACCTTGGAAACCAAGTTTGGTAGCATCTAGACTCCATTTACTGTCTCTAATCACTGGTCATCTAGGAGGGAAATCGCCCTCTTTGGGCATTTTCAATTCATGTTTGTTTTGTAACTTAGGTATGATTGTTTTATGTTTTAACTTGATTATCCTGTATCAAATTTTCATTTTAGTTCCATAGATTGATTAATTTACAATTGCATGACCAGTATCCCATTTTCACTACTTGTACTCTACCTGGTACGATTTTTCCATTGTAGTTGGAACTTATCTACATCCTAGATCTGATTGCTAAATTATTTTTATCAGGATAATATTTACCTTGGTCAAATATTTTATCTTCTATCTAAGTCATATTGAGCAACTAAAAAAAATTGTATTGCCTTAACCATTTATTTTATTTAGGATATAAATTCAGAACCATCATTGTTGCATAGTATCAATATTTGTTTGTGTGTGTCTTGTTTGCTTGACTAACCTTCATTCATTGATCAGGGTCTCCCCCTTGGTTTCTCCTAGGCCAAGCTTAGAGAGATTTTTTTCTAGTGTGACAACTGCATCACTTGTAGTGGTTGAAGCACTCTTAAGGTCATCTGGTTTAGTTACAAGCCCTCTACCCATTATGGATAGGATATGTTCTAGAGGAAACTACAATGTTGGTGTTAATAAGATTCCTATGAACACAATAGAAACACATGGCGAGATGTATTACCTGAGGGACCTATATTCAGTAATGGGATTCCTAAGCCTTGAAGGTGTTATGTGGGGAAGGTATTATGAATCTAAGGGTATGCTATCTATTTGAGGCTGATGTAGATCTATTGGTGAGCATTTGTCATGGCATAGAGAGCATAATGGGTGGTGCGTTGAGATATAGAAACCTGTAGGTATCTCCTTTTCCCTGGTGGATTCAGCCCAACTTGGGGGTGGAATCTTAGCTGAAATAGTATATGATGGAAAGAGGACCTAAGTTTGGGTGGAAAATCACACTTACACAACGAGTTGCTTGGGTCCTTGTTCTAGATAAGTGATTCTCTATGTCTGAATCTAAAATAATGTTGTTTAATTAGTATTGAGTTGTGAATATCCCTTAGTTATGTTATTCTAGTAAATGAATGTATCAATTTATGTAAAATGAGTTTTATTTTTGTTGTCTTTATTATCGTGCATGTACAAAAACTTATTCTCAATATAATTCGTATATGGCCTTCGTGTTTAATTTAGAACCCATGATCATTCATGTCCCCCTCTATGTGGTTTGTCTGATGGATGGTGATGTTATATGATGAAATTTATTTCATATTAACCTTTTCCTCATGAATACAGTGAGTTCCACTCCTATGAAATAAAACCCCATGTGACCTCTTAATATTATATTGTGATTTCGTTTATATTTTTCTATTATTTCATATGTTGGGCTAGGTAGTATTAAAAGAAACATAGCTTTAAAAAATGAGTTTATTATTTAAGAAATTGAATATGTTATGGTATGTTAGTAACTTAGCAAATATTAAAACAATGTCTCACTATTTTAAAAGTAATGAATATATGAGAAGAATATGAAACATTCTAACTATTCAATTTAAATATAAATTTGTTGTTTTAATTTATTATTAATAATAATAATAATCTATTTTTAAGGTCACCGCCAAGCGAGACACCAAATTTGTGTATGAGACCCCTTGTTTGTGGGACAAGGGACCCCCACAATTTAATTTATTATGTGTGTGTTTTTATTTATTTTATTGTTTTAATATACCTATGGTGAAACAATGTCTCGCTATTTTAAAAGTAATGAATATATGAGAAGAATAAATTTTAATATAAATTTATTGTTTTAATTTACTACGTCTTTCTAAGGACGACTATCTTGAAACAATAAATTGGTATATAATAAATAATATTTTATTACTATAGAACCTATGTTACCATAAATGAGAAACAACAAACGGAAAGAGAAATGTAAACAAAATGAGAAACAACAAACGGAAAGAGAAATGTAAACAAAATGAGAAACAAATTCCATAGGCTTTGCATAAGAGAGAGAACAGTATTAAACAAAGGGATGAGTCCTAATAATTTGGAGGTAGAATGGTTCAAAGTAGAATCTTAAAGGCTTATTACTTATAACAAGAGCCATTAATGATTTGTGTCAATCATTGGCCATTGAAATATTGCAGCATCTGCTTGATGATCGTTGATGTTGATCTCGTTAATGATTGTAACTGTTGGGTAGATCCCTAATGGTTCAACTACTTCGGCCCTTGAACATCTTTAATATTCACCACAAATGGAGACCAAAGTTGGAGGTGGAGGTGACTTATTTGGGAGCAACAATGTAATGTTATTTATTTGTATTTTTAGGGTATTTTATTTTTTATTATTATTTTTTATTTTAGAATTTGAGGTAAAATAATGTTTTTTTTCTAATATATTGTAAATGAGGATGAGACATTTATTCAAATTGAGTTTATATTATTAATTTTAAATTGGACATAAACTATTATTTAAAAAATATCATACATAAAATAGTACTAATCATAACCATATTATTAAGATTAGTATGTTCTAAATTTAAGGATACATTGATAATGTTTTTTAACTAAAAATGTGTCAAATATATGTCTAATTGTATTCTAAACGTATTAATATGGTTGTTTCCATAGTAGCATAATTCTAGTATGAATAACAAAAAAATATAGTACTAAAAAACTTTGCTTATAAATTTAAAAAAACTTATTATTCGAAGTTCAAAAAATATTAAAATACAGACAAACCATTCAATATTTACATGAAGTGTACATTTATATATAGTCCAAGACCAGCTCAAAATTATCTAATAATGTATTTATAAATTCAATTATAAAAATATTAAATAATTAAAAAAGTCAAAATTAAATTATAAAATAATAAAACCAATTTCTAATAATATATTTTAAAAATATTACCCTAACTAAAATATAATATTATAACTAGTTACAAAATAAATTTAAAATAAAATTAATTTTATATTTTATATTTCTAACTAAAGTGTAAAACAAAATATATATTATAAGTTTTAAAGCTTTAAATTTTTAAAATGTAAAACCCATTTTAAATGGATTATTCTTAAAATTAAAAATAAAATTAAAAAATTAAAATAATTCTTATTTTATAATATGTGACAAAAATATAGATAAATTTATTGTATCATATCTTTTGTCAATTTTTTATTTACTATATTAACTATCAATTATCACTATTAACTATTAACTATTAACTAAAAGCTATCACTATATTAACTATTAATTATTATTACATAAGTTACCAATTATTTTAATTTTTTTTTTTATAATTATTTATATCAATATTAATAAATTTTAATTTTGATTATTTAAACCAATATTAATATTTTTAAATATTATACACAATTAAAAATAAATTTATAAAATATATTAACCTCATTTTTTATTAACACAATTGCATTTTGAATATAAATATAAATATGGTAATAAATCACCAACGTAATCATTAACATTAGCTAACTCTCTTCACAAATTTTATTAGGTTTTTTACATAATCATTAACAATTACCCAACTCTCTTCACAAATTTTATTAGGTTAACTCATAATGAGTAACATGTCAATTTACATTATTACCATGAAACATATTTAAGCGGCTGTTTGTTTCTTTAAAGTTATAATTTCACAAAATTCGTCCCTAATTCAAAAAAAGACAATAAAAAAATGTGAGAAATAGTAAAATTATATAAATAATACGATAGAATGTCCTTACCCTTGCACTCTCTCGTCGGCTCAGCCCATATATAATATATATGATATATGAAGACATGATATATTACATATGGAGATATGAGAGAAGATGAAATATTAAATGGAATAAGCTAGCTATGGAGCAAACCTCCCTCCATCGGACGGAGGAGGAGCAAAGTCAACATTGACTTTGCTCCTCCTCCGTCCGATGGAGGGAGGTTTGCTCCATAGCTAGCCCACGCCATATTAAATTGATTAGACTAGATAGACCGTTGGTTTCTAAATAATTAGGATTATAGTTTTAACTTAACATTTTGTAAAAGCATAGCAAAAGTTGTTTATTAGAAGTTTGGATGACTTTATTAAGAGTTCAATTGTACTATGAAATGTATATTAACTTCATTTTTAGATGTTAAATGCACTTCAATTATAATATTACCGTGCCAAAATGTAGTTCAGTTATAACATTACCATGCTATTAAGTACAATTATAACATGAGTTATTTTTTATTATTTATTTATTTATTTCCAACTACCACCTGAGTTTATCATATGAGCTATTTTCAAACTTTTTTATAATTGTTAATTATGGATTTTGTTGAGTTACACCCATAAAATGAATCTAGAGAGTACACTTGTCTTATTTGTCTTATTATAAAACGAATGGTTGGATCTCACAATCACGATGCTAAGATCTAACTGTGAACAAAGAACCTGCTAAAACAATGATTGTTTTGAAGCAAACTGATTAATGGTCGCTGTAATCCACCCCAAAATTCTAAAATATATATACATTTCCGCAAAATTAAATAGCATATGATAAAATGAACCATATGGTTGATGAAAAGTAATATCTGTTAAATTGTTTGACGAGCACAATAAATTAAAGTTTGTTGGTGTGCTTGTCATAATATTTGCATATAGTAATAAAAGAATTTAGTCCCTTTTTAAGAGTGAAAAAAAACAATGTAATGTACCAAGCCATGACACCATCATTTAGTTTTTTTAAGAGTGATAAAAATAAATGTAATGTCCTAAGCCATGACACCATCATGGATAGATTTCCCTGAGTGAGTTCCATTGCAATTGCAATTTCCTCCTTTTGATTTTTGTCGAGATCAAGAAAAGATTCAACCAAGTCGCCATTCAAAAAATTCTTTGCATGTTTGCTCACAGTCGCATACATGGTTGCAGTGGCATGTCCAATGTTTATAAATGAGCACCATTTCTCTTCGCTTAACCCACTGAATCCTTTGATTACCTTGACAAGATTCATTTGCAAATTCTCAAGAATTTGGTATTGCTCCTCTTGAAGAGATGCAAGAACACCTATCATACCACTACATGTCACGAATATAATTGTAGGAATATTATGGATTTTAGTTCCTGACACATTCACAGCAAGAGAACCATGTCTGAACCAGTTGACAAATTCCCCCAGATGATATTCACCTTCAAATTCCAATTCCACTCCCTCTTCGTTATTTTTTCTTAATGTAAAAAGGTTGAAATTGATATCTGCTGCCAAGTATAAATCAGCATCTAGAATTTCAATCGTGGAGGTCATCCGTTTTTCACTATGGTCATAAGCTATCTCATCGAATCCTTGGTCATTCTCGTATTCCAACAAATAAATTGATCTCTGTGAATCACTAATGAGGATAAGTTCTCCACAAGTCTGAACTTGCAAGGAATGTATCTAACCTTTATGTGCACAATTTTTCATCAACGATGTCGAACCATCAGCAGATTCAATCAAAGTGTACAACACAATCCGGTTGCTAATACCCACAATCAGTTTTCCACCAAATGCATTGAGATTGAATACAGGAGATTTTATCTTCCTCTCAAAAACAAGTTGCAGTTGTCCATTTTTAGCCAAAAAGAGAAAAATTCAACCTTTCTTAGGTTCATGATTGTCATCATACACATACATTGTCCCAACACAATAATAAAAATTATTGTCATCTGTATTAAATGAACAACTCAGTATAAAAGATCCATGTTCTTGAGTATCAAGTGCATATGATGAAATATTCTCAAAACTTTTATCATCAAAGAGTTTCACAAAGTGTGTTTCTCTCCACCTATTATTTGTATGATCATAATTATACTCCTGACTGCAAATGGAAAATGTGGGAGACTGATCTTGGTGGAAAATACGAAAATCCTGTTCAGCAAAAGGTACAGAGGAGACTTGAAGTTTAGAAATGTTACCCATTGATCATGTTGGAAACATTAATTACTAGTTGATCCATAATCAAATCAGTTGACTCTGTCAGAGTCTGTAGCAAGTAAGAAATGGTTAGACAGTCTGACAGGATAAAGAGTTTAGATCTCTCGTATATAAGACAGTGCAATTTAGTTGTTGAAGATAAGTTTCTAGGTAGAGAGTAATTACTGTCTTTAATGTTAAGTCAGTTAGTCGAAAAAAAATTTCTATACGAAGAAGGAGATTGTAAATCCGAAATATATAGTCAAGCAGAATAGAACAGAGAAGAGAAGTGTGAAGAAGAAGAAGAAGAAGAAAAACTCAGTGAAGAGTTTGAAGCTCAAGATTCTGTGTTTTGTAAGTGTTGAAGAGCCAAGCTCTGTAACAGGTGAAACATCCTGGTAAATTCTAAGTTTGTATTTACGGCTGTAAGTTTTGTTATTTCATCACAAGAAATATAAATCCAATGGTCCATGGTTTAATGCAAGTTCTACTTAGCTGCATATCTTCTTCATATTTACCTAAGTGAATGTTGTTTACATTTACTATGAGTGAAAGACACAAAGAATCCATAATTATTTCACTGTGTAAAAGTTCTAGTTTTACGCCCAGAGGTTTGACACAAATCTTGTTTATTATTTTTATATGATATTGTGAGTGAGTCGCAATATAGTTGTGTCGCGTAGTTAATCCTAGGTTACCGCAGTGAAAAGTGTTTTTCATATTCCTAAGTCTTTAGACTAGGAAATATAAAGTTGTGTCGAAGCAAAACTTGGTCGCACATGATTTGGTCACAACCAAATTCATGTCGCAGTAAAATCCTGTCAAAGCCAAAGTAAAAGTGTGTCGAGGTGAAAAGTTCACACACTTACTCCTTCGCAGTAACTCTATTGCAACATAGTAACTCTGCGCAGTAATTCCATTGTAACACCTCGATTTTGACCCCGTTGCATTAATGTATATGATGTAAATATTATATCGAATCATGACAAGGAGCTCAAGGCCAAGGCCTTGTCATTGATTGGTGTTTGGTGTAACACCCTGGTTTTGACCCCGTTTGCATTAAAGGGTACATGATGTATATTTTGTAATTAATCGTGGTGTGGAGCTAAAGGAAAAATCCCCACCATCGATTTGGTTGTGTATGTTTCAGCAATAGGGATTGTTGTCGATGGTATATCGTGCTATCCGACACATTATAGTTTTGGCATTATGTAAATATGCACATCAATTTAAATAAACCTACAGCTAGCTACAACGGTGCAACGTTAAATNTAAGGTTGGGGGGGGGGGGGCATTGTCCAACCCGTGGGGGTCATTGGGAGTTTTCCATGTGTCGACCACCCATTTAATTTATGCTATCTGGGAGCAGTTATTGCTGAGTAGTGGTGGGTGTGGCAGGACTGTCAGTCCTTGCCCACGTGCCCACTCCACTAGCGAACTCTTCCTCTTCACATTGCATGGGGCAGAAGAAAAACACTCACTCCACTCTCCCACGATCCCACTTCTTCAGAGGTTTTGGGTCTAGCTCACTCTCACGCAGGACGGTGCTGTTTTTTCCTCCCACCACGAGTTGTTCTACTAATCCTCAAGCAGAGAGAGAGAGAGAGAGGTCTTGCTTCCTCACGCACCGCATGGGGAATTTCCCCATCGTTTTGTTCATCCTCATGCATAGATCGGAAATCGGCATGGGTTTCCTCATGCAGGGGTTGGGAGACTATGATCTCACACAGTGAGCTGGACGAGCGTCCTGAGAGGCACGATTCTGTTGTTTATATGCTTTCCCTGTCAATGTTGGGAGTCCGTCTTCTTCCCCATCTGCGGACTGTGTAAGGTTCCTGTTGTTTCACTATGGGATTGGGTTGTTGATCTTCCCTGGTCTTTTTTGTTGCGTGTGCAAACATCTTTTGGGTGCCGCTGAGTTTTTTTGGCCACGCTAGGGCCAAGAACAACTCTGAATCGTCTTGTCTGACCTGAGCTGTGTTCACCCTTTTGTTTGGGTTGTCATCATGTTATATTTATTTTCTTCACAGAGCTGTGAACTATTTTTTTACTGTGGTATGCATTGGTTGGTCTTCGGACTGTTTAGAGCAGGATTAGAGGTTGGGTATGCTTGAGAAACCTAGTGTTGGGAGCCACTCAGACAGAATTAGACTGTTGGCTTTCTTCTCCACAACCCTTGAAGAGTATTGGAAATGGAATTCAGGGATTGAGGTATTGCGAAGCAGAGAAAGGACTGATTCCTGGTGTTGGGTGTGTGTATGTCTTAGAAGTCAGGTTAGCTCTGGTGTACGCATCCTTAGTTCTCCATTGAGACCACCAACTTAGCATCTAGCCTTTCCTAGCTCCTTGATGGCCTGATAAACCCAACCGTGTCGACTTGGCTATTTTGTGTAACCTTGGCTATGTGTAAGCCTGCTTTGACCCTTATTCCTTGGGGAATCATGCCCAGCTCAAGGGTGGCAGTGTTGATGAGAGATTGATGAGCACGCTGGCCTATGGTTGGGTGGAACATTGCAGTGACATAGCTGGTTGTAGGACGAGATATTTATAAGATAAGCATTCTTTTCTATTTTGCTTCTACATTTACATTTACTGTCTAATGTCTAATGAATGATGATGAACATGTTGATGCTGTAATGCATATGTTTTCTTCTGCTGTATTTTGAGTAACTATGCATCCGTGTATGTTTTATGCATTTTAGCATATTTTATGTTTTAAGTATTTTATTTCAGCTTTATATGCATGTTCATGTTCATGGGGCTAGTTGCCCGAAGGTTTTTGATGGTTTGGTAGCGTCCTTTTCGCTGGTTGAAGGGTCAGGGACGTTACAGTATGGTATCAGAGCTAAAGGTTGCAGCATGGGCCTGAATGGGCCATGAATATACAGTGACAGAGTGTATGTTGCAGCATTTGGGCCTCAGAGGGCCATGAGAAACAACTAGCAGAGGTAGGTTGCTTACTGCCCAGAAGAAACCAGGAGAAAATGGGTGAATGACAAGAAAATTCACAAAAATTTTCTAAGTGCCAGAATTGTTGGCTCATCGAAAAACTTAGTGAGAAGTTCTTTCAATGCAGCGGATCACTTAGTTGGAAGGTCCTCTGACACAGCGAAAGTGTAGTTTGAAGCTCACCCGACAGCGGAAGGAAAATTGCAAAAATTTTCTATGTGTTCGTTGGCCGTCGGCGGAGAACAATGGAAGTCGAAGCCGCAGTTGCAGAGGGGATCAACCGAAGGTCGCCAATATGTCGACACCTTTTGCGGAAAGACCACCCAACACCAACCATCAGTGATCTACACCACTAAGATGAAGGGATCGTGGATGACACGTCGACGGAGGTTAATGGGTTGACTGATGACAATTAGCTATTTGGACCACTGAAACGTCAGCGAAAGAACCAATATGATAGTGGGTTGAAGCACCGAGAGCGATGGCGGAGAGGAAATTTTGAAAATTTTTCTAAGTCATGAAATCATCGGCGATCAGCGATGATTAGTTGATTGAGTCGTTGATGCTTAGATGATGAAGTTGCCAATGAACATCGGAAGAGATTAGATGATGATGCGTCCACCGCTGCGGCTATTTAATGGACTATCCACCCGATGGATAGTTGCTCCAACAGCCGATGCGACAGAAGACAGAGAAGAAAAGCTGCATAAATTTTTCTAAGTATTCGTTGGCCATCGGAAAATGTTAGTTGTATTGGTCGTCGATGAACGTCGGAAAGAATTAGTGGTTCATGCACCCGCCATTGTGAAATTTTAGTGGATTAATCTTCTGACAGGTAGAGTCCCCGACCGTCGATACCACATCGGATAGTTGTTTCGACAGCCGACACGGTGGAAGACAAAGGAGAAAAAGTTTTCGAAATTTTTCTAAGGAATGAGATCATCGACGATCAGAAACGCTTAGTTGTTGGGATCACCGATGACTAGAGGATGGGATCACCAACGGATAGAAGATGAAGCTGTTGAGGTCTAGTGAAGTAGATCGGTGATTATTAGTAGAAGGAGAAGCCGATGTAAAGAAGAATTTTTTTTGAAAATTTATCTAAGTGTCGAAACCCATCGGCGATTGGCGGAAGATAGTGGATTTCATAGTCGATGCACAGTGGTTAGTCCTTCTGAAGACCGATGGGGTATTAAGGTCTGCAAAACCCACAGTAGGATCGATGTCCGTCATTACGGCTACCTAGAAGACTAACCGCCCGACGCTGCAACAGTTAGTGCTTCCGGCCGCCGATCAAAATATTACAGTTGCTAGTCATTCCGATCGCCGACAGAGTTATGGCCGCAGAAACTCTAGTTAGTTTGCTTCCAGCCATTGCGGAAGCTTTGAGCACCAGCCGCCCGATGGGTAGAGGATCCGATCACTGACGCGATAGTGCCTAGAGGATCTGGTAGGGAGAGTACCCATTGGAATGGTAGGGAGGTCAACCGGTGGATCTCTTGTGATTGGGAACTGATCGACGTTCGTGGGAACTTGACAAAGTTCGCGGTGCGGCAACGTCAGAAAGAACAAGCCTGCACAAAGATACCCAGGTTTTTATGGATTGTATTTTAGATCTACCTCTGTAGTTTATTATAGAACTGGATCTTTATTTTAGATTTGTGCTGTATTTTATATTTTAGATCTGTATTTGTATTTATTTATAGATTTGGATTTGCATTTTTTTTTTTAGATCTGGATTTATATTTATGTTTGTAATCTGATCTGTAAGTAAATTCCTTCGTAGTATTCTAGAAATGGAGGGGGAATGACATTTGCTTGTATTGCATGTATTTTTTTCTTCTTCTGTCTACGTGGTTATTTAAGGAGAGAGATCTGCAATTTGGAAAGGGGGATCGCATTGGATCTCTCTAGATATGCCTTCTCTATTCAAAAATGTTTTGGGATCTGAATGGGTATATTGGATACCTGCATTTTAATTATTTACATGTCTACTTTATGCAATGCGTTTTGGAATTTTTGTAGGTATTGTTTGCATGAGTTTTTGGGCTTGTATGGTTGAATCATTGTTGCATTGATAAGATATGAACATGAATCGTTTTCCTGAGTTTTGATTATGTTCTGAAGTATTTTGCATGCGATTTAATAAACTCTTTTCATGATATCATTGCTGCATTGACAAGAATCGTTTGCCTGAGTTTTGATTCCGTTCTAAAGTAAGTATTTGTACTAAGATGCATGCGTTAAAGATATGAAACTTGTAAAATGAGATTTGGATGATTTATTCATTTACCTATGTTCTGCTAAAAGTTGAAACATGGATTGGTTTCCAGCTTTGTCATTGCATATCTGATCTATGATTTAATTTGAATATCTTTGCTTATCTGATCAACGATTTAATTTTTGTGTTTGGGATTTCATTTATATAATATTTGGAGTATATATTTATTGATTCCCTGCTTTTTATATTGCATCATTTCATTTTAATAAATTATATTGGATATGAATGTTGGGTATGAGGAAGACATGGAACTTCTCCATGAAGACTGGAAGGAGTCTATTGTTCCACTCACTACCTTGGATCCAATTGAATTCCCAAAAGATTGGTTTTCTGTTCAACAGTATTTTGCAGCAAAAACAGTCATTGGATCACGTGCCTTTGAAATCGATGACTATCATGGTTATGGCATGGTACCTTGGTAGATTTATTTAACCATAAGACTGCAGCAGAGGATGTCCACATTACCTCAGTGCCCAATGATTACAGTACTGATACAGACGATTCTGATGCATCTTATAGTGATGAAGAGTGTAACACCAGATCATGTAGTGACATGTCAGATTGCATGCATTCTGAAGTTGATTTGAGTCTATCTCAAAGCCTTAGTGGAAATGGCAGCAATGGCATTAAGGGCACATGCTCCTCAAGCGCAGGAAGCAGCATCGAGGTTCTGGAAATTATTTTAGTGAAGGATGTCAAAGAAGGAAGTGAGGTGAGAGAACTATGAAGTGATTCTTGCCTCCATTATTAGCTAATTTTTTATTGACCAAAATCTCTGAGTAATTTGACAATCAGAAAATATCATAGATATTTAAACGATTCTTACATTTCATTAAAAGCACAAATGGGTAATCAATTGCTACTTTTAAAAGACTATAAGATAGTATAATTTTCTTAATGTCCAAGAATGACCATTAGCTGTTTGTAAGAAGTTCCTCGCCCAACAAAAGCTAAGAAGGCCATTGCATCAGTTTTGATTACCAAGTCCAGTGAATTCACATCTTTTCGAAAAATATCCGTCCCAGTTGTGAACTAATATGCCAAGCCAGCTTTGAAGGACAAAAGTTCCCTTTCACTTGGTCTTCCAGGATTTTCATTTAGTGTTACTCTAAATCGCTACATGCACAACAAAGAAATGACTGAGAGCCATATATTTTTCCATCTCTCTCTGCCACAAGTCCTAAGCTTTCATAATCGTTTGTCTGTTTGGAACCCCTTTCTCTTACCTGTTGCACTGGACACTAAATTCATCAAGTTGAATGTGATTTGACAGCTCTACTTTTGGACAAGCATTATCTATGGCAGCGAGTGAGACCAAAGTTTGAAAATTTTGCTCCACTTTTTAACTTTTTCTCATATATATTTGTAAATTTTAGAATCAGAAGCTTATGCTTTTCTTTTCTTAATGGTCCCTGTTGAAGTATACCAAAAGTTAAAACAAAGATCTATACATTAATGTATAATATATATTTAATAGTAAATTACATTGAATATGTCTCCTTTATTTATATATCTCTATAAAGGAATGCAACTTTAAATGATCCTTCAAGGAGTCAAGTCATGATGAATATTTATTAATTGTTTTTACTATTATTTTTGTTTGGACTACATAAGTTGATTAGTAGTATATGGTCTATACTTAGCTTAAATTAGTTATTCTAGACTATAGGATGTACATTACAAGCCATCCCCTTTCTGAAATGCTTCAACCTTGCAGCATTATTTAGTTGGCTAGCTGGCTGAGAAATCATGCCAATAGTGATCATTTTTTATAATTGCATTTGTACTTTGTCTCTTAGGAGTCTCAATTTCCTTCACTTTTTATTTCACTTTGGTGTGTCTCAGGAGTTTCCAGTGATCATATATTTTTTTATAGTTTGATAGTTGATACATAACTCAAGGAAGCCATCATTGAATTTTATATGATCAGGAGCTTGGGGTTATTATTTGACGGTGATTTTTCATAGTAATAATTTTTTATTGTATACAGGTCGAAACTATTATTGCACAGTGATAAGGATTATGTCTACCTTTAGTGTTGGATATCCAGGATAGGAAATTACTGATTTTATTGTGTGTATAAACTGTTGTGTTTTATAAGAAGTGATAAGTAGATTTATATACAGGTCTGTAGTTTGGGTTCCGTGAGGAGCGGATTGGGTGTTCATTTCGAGTTTGTCGATATACATATATATTTTCGTGGTTCATGAGGTCGCTTGGATATTTGCACTTATACCTGCCATATTTATTCGGATGCTATGTTTAAAATGATTTGAAGATAATGCCTTGTTGCTTTATGATATTTCTAAAAGTTAACAGCTTTTTGGTATAATTCTATTTCTGAAATTATATATAACGTTATGGTTATTTTTATGAAAACTTACTCTGAACTCATATCTGAAGTTAACGGCTTTTTAGTATGATTCTATTTTTTTTTAAATTATATATATGGTCATGGTTTTATTTTATTTTATGATATTTCTATTATGAAGTTATAACATATATATATGGTGCTCCTAAAATATGAAGTATATGTCATATACAAAATTAACTGTTACATTAGCTTTATAGAAATTGTATATTTCTCTTGCGAAAATGTAATGTATATATTACAGTGTAATTTTATACTCCTTATAAATATAGATAACATAAAGTTAATTATTAATCTACTTTAAATGTTATTTTTAGAATATTTACATTTTTATTTCATAATTATAAAAACATTCAATTAATCTTGCATGCTTTTAAATAATCTATTCATTACGTAGGTATTTTATCATCCATTGCTTTGTACATTTATGTGAGATTATATTATGTTGTTCAATAGGGACATATGGTAAATAAATAAATAAAAAAGTATGTGTATTTTCCTTGTTAATAGACCTTGGGATGATAGGGGGCGCTACAGAGGATCTGACCACCGATAGATTGTGAACCGCAAAAACCCTAGAAGGTTCGTTAGCTGTCGTTGCGGAAGTCAAGAGGACTAGCTGCCCGATGTACAATGCGCCCGACCACCAATGCAGTGGTTAGTTGGTTTCCTCGCCGATGTGGTAAACCTTAATGGTCCTCATCGCCAATAAAACTCAGAGTATTAGACTGCTTCGAGCCTGATACAGTAGAAGGAAATAGACGAACAAACCGCCGATGCAAATTGGAAGCTTAGATGTTTTGATCACCGAAACGCCGGAAATATAGTGGGGAAGAGACCCGATAGGGAGAAAGAAATTTTGGTTTTTTCAAAGCGGAATTTTTCTCAGCAAATTCCAATTGTTTTTTAGTGTATTTTCAGTAGACTGCCAGTGGATTACAAGGCTGAAAAGGAAAAAAATTCCAGGTGGCTGAGGTTGACATTTTAGACCAGAATACATTTGGTAAAAAGCATCATTCTTGAAGTGGTGTGGTTTTCACACACGAGGTCAGAATGAAGCATGTTGATAGGCATTGGAAAGCTTATCCAGCAGGGAACAAGGGAGAGTCACCAGAATTTGAGTGTGGAGCAGCAAAGTTCTAGTGATTGCTTGAAAGATAAATGTGCTGCTGTCAATATGGACAAATCCAGGAATTGCATGCCTAGAGGTAGCAAGACCATGAAGTCAAACCAGCTGTTGTGTGGAAGAGGAGTTCCATGCAAAGATGAGGGACTTGAAAAGGGAAATTTCCTTAAACCCTGTCTTACTAATTATGATTACAATTTTTATACATGAAATGTATGAGGATATGCCTTGCATGCATAGGATATTACATGTTGGTAAGAATAGTGAGAACTATACATTTATAATGAGCAACTAATGATAATTATTGCACTGTTGTTGGAATTAGTGGAAAAATCAACGACAACATGGACATGGCTGATGCTGACAAATGTGACTAGCAACCCTATGGAGAAAGGGATAAGGCAACAAGTCCAGAATCAAAAGATGGTGAGCAAATTCTACAATCTCTTGCAAAGGACCAACCAAACTGGTAATGTCAAGGGTGTAAGTAGGACCCATGAAGGTAAGGGTTTAATTATGACAATTGCATGGAGTGGTAAAATCAAGAGGTCTCATACCATGTGGGTATTTGAAATGTATAGTACATTCATACAGAAATGTATCATGCATGTATATGTTGTTATGAGCTTAGTAGCCCAAAGAAAGTAAGCACTGATGATCTTGATTATAGTAATGCATCCTATATGAAGTAGTCATGGTTAGGCCATGCATGGTATGTTCAAATGTATGGTATTCCCGAATCAATGCAAGGTAGCATTGAATGGATATGCATTAAAAGATTTTACAAATCTTGTAGTTATGCATTGAATGGATGCATATGAAGGGTGTGAGTAACTGATTACATAAGTATGGGTGCAAATGTTGTGATGCATTGCATGAATGCATTGAGATAGTGCATGTGATAGTATGAATAACTAATGGTTGAAATGATGAATTGATGACAATTCTGGAACCATTTCAAGAGTTGTTATGAATGAAAAATAGTAAGTGCATGAAGAGGGTAGTCAGGATCGATTGGTTGTCGGGAATGCTCTATGGAAGGGCAAGATGGTACAAATGATATGCTTGTGAAGTAAGGAGTATCTAAACATCCCATTTAAATTGCATAAATGATGTGACTGTACCCTGTAATTTAAAGTATGATAATGATTGTGTGAACTAAATGGGTTTTGATAATATTGATGTGATTAATAGGTGGAAGTATTTGAATTTTATAAATTCTGAAAATGTTTCAGTGATGGTTGCAGCAATGAAAAGGTTATATGCATCAAGACTTACCAAGTGTTTGGCTGATTGAAGTTCAGGTTTCAGGTAGATTGTTTGGAGCATGGAAATGAGAGTAGGACCATGACAAATGCCGGAATCTACCATGTGAAAGAGCCAAACCTTATGCGAAGAGTCTCACGGCTGTGAAAATAGTTTGTATGCATAATGGGTTGTCAAATTTGAATTTCTGAATTTTAGATTTGAGAAATTGCTGACAACTACTAATCACTATTGGCTTGCATAGAATCGTGTCAGCAGGACGCATTGTAAGTGGGTGTTCATGTTATGAAGCATAAAATTATAATGGGCATAGTGGTGTTGCTTACAAGAGACCCACAAATGAGGGATCACCTCATTGCCAAGCAAATCAATTTCTATAGTAGACAGAATTGTAAATACCTATTGAATTGAATTACTAATGTCATTGTTTGGTTATGGAACAATCAAATTTGGATTGTATTATCAGATAATGATTAACTGTTTGGCTACTTGATGAATGTTCCAGGGGTACACATGGTAGGAAGATCATGTGTGATGGCCTACAGGAGCCAAACTTCATGGGGAGGTTTTCCCTTATCTTGGAAATGGGTTTCGGGTGAAACTCCATTGGACATTTTGGAAATGTCTCATCTACACTACATGTTTGGTAAGCAACATGAGTGAGATGGCATAGATTATGTCGGTAAGACATGTGTGGATATAAAATGTAAAAATGAATTGGGATGGAAAACCGAGGGACTGTCAACTCAAATAAGGGAGCCCCCATTCCTCCTTAATGAAAGAATATTGCCTCGGCAAATGGATAAGTGTTCTGTGACCCTAGCTAAGAATATTATGTCCAATTGTTAAAATTCCATATGCAGAACATGTTTTGATTTTATTTCCATTATGACCGATTGCTTGAGTAAGAATAGGGCCTACATGGCACACACCGGAAAAGGGTGCACACTTTCCCGATGTTGGATCATGGAAGGGTTTTCAATATTGATTACACCCTAGGGAGTGGACATACTCTTGGTGTCTCAATACTTGATAGTGAATGATGTGAAATATGATTACATTTTTAGAGCAATAACGTTGATGAGTTTGCTTATGTTGCTTGTGTTGTCAAGCTAAACAGAGGTAGTTTGGTGTTGTACACTAAATGGATAATGGATTGGGATCATCCTACCTCCTACTAAAGAGCACAGAGAAGGGGACATTCCCGATGGATTGAAGAGCAGAGAAGGGGGTGGTTTCTTGTGTTGTATGGGGTAGTGGAATTAGAGCTCACGGCTGGAAATGAAACCTGGAAATAGTTGTTTATTGTTGATATAAGTGCATGTGTTATTGTTGATGGCCTGATAAACCCAACTGTGTTGGCTTGGCTGATGATTGGTTGTTGATATAAGTGCATTGTTGATATAAGTGTATTATTGATATAAGTGCAGGCGATTTGTTGACGGTCTGATAAACCCAACTGAAGGTTGGCTTGACTGTACCTGATATATATATAAAAGGATGTTGTGAAGCAGCCTATGTGTTGACCTAACATCCAAGTCCATAGTCAATCCCAAGGCTTGCAAAGCGAAGCAGGATCCTGTGGACCAAAGAGGAAACGCACAATACAAATAAGTATTGGATTATTTTGCAAATATCTTGCTTATGAATATATATGTGTATATGATTTGGTTATGATGTTTTAATCTCTTGTTTTAGAGATAAAAACCGATGAGAATAAACTAAACATGTGAATTTATTCAATGTTTGGATATAGGTATCGCTAGAAGCAAGGACTACCAGAGCATCCTAGGGGTGCATGTGGACATGTGACTATCCTGAAGCGCTCAGACTGAGCAGTAATGAAAAAGGTGCTAGTAATATTGTGAAGGTCCTAGCAGCCGAGACAAACCATGTGGGGCGGCTCCATGGCTGAGAGGTTTGAAATAGATTGGAGACACTAAGTGTCATGACCAAGAAGGATTGGTCCAGCATTCACGGTGAAGTGAAAGAGGCTGAGAGCATGAAAAGCCACAGTGGTGGTGTGGGTTCTAGAATGGAACAAGACAAAGAGGGGAAAAACTCTTGCTGCTCTCTCTCTTCCTTCTGATTATATATATATATATATATATATATATATATGCATTGTGAAAACAAAGGATTGTTGAATGCATGTCTAACTGAAAATAGAATTTGTTTATTTGCTTAAAGTAAATTGTTGTGAATGCTGGAATAGTTAATTCCCTGCCCAAGAATGGACATGAATGAGCTCATGTGGTTGTTGGGAAGGCATGAGAAATATGAAAGTATCCTTGATGATACTTGGACTGTCGTGCCAATTGGGCAATTAATTGACTAATTTTCATGCCTACATTATGCTTGGTCTAACAGAATTTCAATGATGCATTTCACAGGTGAGAAAAGTGAAATCCAGTGGTGCACATTGATCATGGAAGTTAACCAAAAGCTGCTGGACTTGGCTGGAAGTCTCCTTCAAATGATTTCCAGGACCCAAGAGAATCTTGGAGAGATGCTCAAGATACAGAAAAGGCAGAATGAGATGAACCACCAGATTTTGCAAGACTCTATTAGTTTGCAAAAGGAGGTAAAAAGCCTTCTGGGAGCAATCCGTAAAGGCAAGGAAAGTGGATCAATGATGGGACATTCGTCCAAGTGATCTGTTAAGAAACATTCCAGGCATGAAGACTCAAAGGAAATTGAGAAGGTAAAGATGAAGCAGCAAGTGAAATGTTGGAAATGCAGAGGACATCATTTACGCTGGGACTTCCCAACAAGGGAACATAAAGAGGGCAGCAGCCACAAAGTTCCTCAACTTGGGGATGAACCGAAAGCTGAGAACTAGCAAGAGAAGCTCGAGGAAGCTGAGGGGCTTGGTCCTGAAAGTTCAAAGTAAATAATTGAGCATGGGACAGAGTTGCAAAAATTTTGAAATTTTGAATGTGCAAATGGTATATGCATTCCTATGTATTGGAACACCGAGGACGGTATTATTCCAAGGGGGAGGGGATTGTAACACCCCGGTTTTGACCCCGTTTGCATTAAAGGGTACATGATGTATATTTTCTAATTAATCGTGGTGTGGAGCTAAAGGCAAAATCCCCACCATCGATTTGGTTGTGTATGTTTCAGCAATAGGGATCGTTGCCGATGGTATATCATGCTATCCGGCACATTATAGCTTTGGCATCATGTAAATATGCACATCAATTTAAATAAACCTACAGCCAGCTACGACGGTGCAACGTTAAATGAAAAGGTCATGATTCCTAAGGTTAAGGTTGGGGGGGGGTTTCCAACCCGTGGGGGTCATTGGGAGTTTGCCATGTGTCAACCACCCATTTAATTTTTGCTATCTGGGAGCAGTTATTACTGAGTAGTGGTGGGTGTGGCAGGACTGTCAGTCCTTGACCACGTGCCCACTCCACCAACGGACTCTTCCTCTGCACATCGTGTGGGGAAGAATAAAAACACTCATTCCACTCTCCCACGATCCCACTTCTTCAGAGGTTTTGCATCTAGCTCACTCTCACGTAGGACGGTGCTAGTTTTTCCTCCCACCGCGAGTTGTTCTGGTAATCCTCATGTAGAGAGAGAGAGAGAGAGAGAGAGAGAGAGAGAGAGAGAGAGATCATGCTTCCTCACGCACCGCATGGTGAATTTCCCCATCGTTTTGTTCATCCTCATGCACATATCGGAAATCGGTATGGGTTTCCTCACGCAGGGGTTGGGAGACTGTGATCTCATGCGACAAGATGGACGAGCGGCCTCAGAGGCATGATTTTGTTGTTTATATGCTTTCCCTATCAATGCTAGGAGTCCATCTTCTTCCCCATCTGTGGACTGTGTAAGGTTCCTATTGTTTCATTATGGGATTGGGTTGTTGATCTTCCCTGGTCTTGGTTGCTACGTGTGCAAACATATTTTGGGTGTTGCTGAGTTGTTTTGGCCACGCTAGGTCCAAGAACAACTTTGAATAGTCTTGTCTGACCTGAGCTGTGTTCACCCTTTCATTTGGGTTGTCACCCTGTTATCTGTATTTTCTTCACAGAGCTGTGAACTATTGTTTTACTGTGGTATGCAGTGGTTGGTCTTCAGACTGTTTAGAGAAGGATTAGAGGTTGGTTATGCTTGAGAAACCTGGTGTTGGGAGCCACTCCGACAGAATTAGACTACTATATTTCTTCTCCACAACCCTTGAAGAGTATTGGAAAGGGAGGTCAGGGCTTGAGGGACTGCGAAGCAGACAAAGGACTGATTCCTGGTGTTGGGTGTGTGGATGTCTTAGAAGTCAGGTTAGCTCTGGTGTACGCATCCTTAGTTCTCCATTGAGATCACCAGCTTAGCATCTAGCCTTTCCTAGCTCCTTGATGGCCTGATAAATGAAACAGTGTTGACTTGGCTATTTTGTGTAACCTTGGCTATGTGTAAGCCTGCTTTGACCCTTATTCCTTGGGGAATCATGCCCAGCTCAGGGGTGGCAGTGTTGCTGAGAGATTGATGAACACGTTGGTTTACAGTTGGGTGGAAAGTTGCAACGACGTAGCTAGTTGTGGGATGAGATATTGATAAGATAAGCATTCTTGTCCATTTTGCTTCTACATTTACATTTACTATCTAATGTCTAATGAATCATGATGAACATGTTGATGCTGGAATGTATATGTTTGATTCCGCTGTATTTTGAGTAATTATGCATCCATGTATGTTTTATGCATCTTAGCATATTTTATGTTTTAAGCATTTTATTTCAGCTTTATATGCATGTTCTTGTTCATGGGGCTAGTTTCCTAGAGGTTTTTGATGGTTTGGTAGCGTCCTCTTCGCCAGTCGGAGGGTCAGGAATGTTACATTTGGTGTATAGGAGATCATGGTTGATGCCTATGGTTTATGTGCTAAGTCAAGCACGTTTGTAAACATCATGTAAATATGCATTATAATGAAAACCCATGGCCACAATGCACAAATAATGAGATGGCAGCATGATTTTCCTAAGGATAAGGGGGTGGGAATGTTAACCTTGAACTTGTTTGGTGAAAAACCATGTGTCATGGGGAGAACCCATCAGAACTTCCAACTACCCTCTTTCTTGTGTTTTCTTCCTAACAATTTATTCTGCGAGAAAGTGGTTGAGGTAGTTATTGCTTGGAAAGGGAAGAGTATGGGAAATTTCGAATTGGGTAGAGCACCCAGTTTTGGGATATCGTGTTTTACTTACATAAACAAGAAATATCAGAACCGTATGCCAATGTTGACCCACGAGTTCACGTTTTGGGGATTTTACTCTCACGATTTGGAGAGATACGGGATTTTTCATTCAGGGGGATTCGTCATTCATCACTTACACTCCCCAGTGGTCGTGTAGAAGCAATAGAACAGCGGAGCGTTTTATGTGTATGTATCCTTCACGTTCTGCGAGTATGTTTTTCCTGGACATTGTGGTATTTGTTGTGTTGCAGCATTATCCTGAACTACAGAGCGTATGCGACCCTATTACTCATGTTCAGAGTAAACTTGTGTTGTAGAGTCTCTCTGTGGTTGTTGTGTTGAGCACTATGGTTCAGGTCTGAGCTATGTATAAGACTTAAGGATGGGAGAGATGCAGAATGTGCTCGATAAACCTAGTATGGGACCTCATAATAAGATAAGAGTGGTTGGAAAACCTGCTATGCACATCCTGAAGAACACTGGAAGGGAAGATGTAGCCTAAGGGACTGTGGAGCAGAGAAGGGGACACTTCCTTCTATTAGGTGTGTAGGTAGTAGGGAAGCTAGGCAAGATAGGTCTTGTGAAGGTGTTCTCAGCTCTGTAGATGAGCTCACTAGCTTAGCAGTTATTCTATCCCATTTCCTTAGAGGCCTAATAAACCCAACTGGAAAGATGGCTTGGCTGGTAGCCTGATGAACCGATCTGTTGGCTTGGCTGTGTCTTATTGTGCTTGACCTAGTAAGTAACCTTTGGCTGGATAGTCTGATAAACCCAACTCCTAATCTTGGCTTGGCTAAGTAGCCTGATAAACCCAACAGTGAGATGGTTTGACTATGAACAGTCTGATAAACCCATCTGTTGGCTTGACTGGTCCTTAAAGGTGGATGTTGGCTTGACTGTGAACAGTCTGTGAAAGCCAACTGTGAGATGGCTTGGTAGAGTGGCCTGTGAAACCCATCTGTTGGGATATGTTCCCATACATCTTGATAAACCCAACTGTATTGGCTTGGCTTAGTGTTATTGCACCCTGGTTATGTGTGAGTCTACTAGTGTTCCCTTATTCCTTGAGGAATTCATGCCCAACTTGGGTGTGGCAGTGTTGCTGAGAGACTAAGGAGCACACTGGCCTATGGTTGGGAGGAATGTTGCAGCGACATAATTGGTTGCAGGGCAAGTTCTGTTCAAAGATAAGTGCTCTTGCCTATGTTATTATGTTATTCTCTACAATTATAATTCTTGCAATGTATTTGCTTGATGGAATGTGATGAACATGTTGCTATGTTGACTTATGCAGCGTCCCCTGAATAACTGCAATTATAGTCATCTATGTATGTTTTTCTTCAATGCATTTTACTAAGTTGCAGGGTAGATTGGCTAGTTTGGTAATGGCCTGGATGATCAGATTGATCCAATAATTCATCTGAAAAGTTGAGTTTTCTGCTAGAAATCCTCATTTGCGCAGTTTGTAGGATTAAGGATTTTGCGGGATGTGGGGTGCGGAACGCCGATTAGTAGATTTTGGTTTCCGCAAATTTTCCTTCTGCAACTTTCCTTCCACAACTTGCGGGGTGCGAGATGCAGGATGTGGGATCACAGTGTTGCGATTTCGATATCTTCCAATCCCACAAGGTTAATTTTTCGCACCATCGATCTCCACGGGACGATTCTCCGCCGTTGATATGTTTTCGATGCGGGATGCAATATTTTGTAACTTTCGACCCTTGCAACTCAGCTTTCTACACCGTTGATTTTTGCGAGCAAATTCTGAACCGTCGATTTAGATCTTGTCTGCAGGATCGTTTACTATCGTTGTTTTCGTCGCGTTTTCTCTCCGTCGTCCGATTGCCTCGGAGATATTTGATTGCATATTGTTGAACTAATCTATGGAAGATGGGAGGGAGCGTGACAGTGTTGGATTTGTCGAGAGATGGTTCACGACCATGCCCTATGTTTCGATGAACAATGAAGGTTCTCGATGAAAATTTTAATTATGCATGATGATGGGGTATGGGTACATGATAGTGTGGTATCAGAGCTGACGGTTGCAGCATTGGGGCTGGATGGGCTAAGAACCAGTCAAGAATACCCTCTAATGTCAACTTGTAGTACACTACAATGTGGTATCCAAGCTGTCTATTACATCATTGGGCCTAGATGGTCCAGGTGACAGTAAGTAAATGGTTTTGATTTTGAATTACTATGTGTCTAACAAATGGTGTTGATAACACATTTGCAGAGTCATAGTATATTTTGGAAAAAGTAAGTGGTGGTTCAGCCATGAGAACCCATGACAGATATGATGCTTGGGACTCCTACGAGTGTGTGCAAGATGCCATGGGGGAAAATGTCTGAGTCAGGAATGATGACATAGAGTATAATGGAAGGAGATTCCAAGAGACACCGCTGAATATTGCAGCTACTATGAGGAGCCTAATTAAAGCTTAGGAAGAGCAGCATCAGTTAAATGTTGCCATGTTGTAGAGTTTGAGATACTTGCAAAGAAATATGAACTCTGGACAGGGCACAGTGAAACCCGAAAATAGTAAGAGTAGTACCAGAAGAAGAAGAAGGACTGCTATTAGATCATCTGACTCAGAAGAATCAAGTGGGGATTCAAGCTCTTCTTCTCGCAAGGGAAAGAGGAAGAGGCCCCATAGAGATCACTCTTGGGATAAATTTAAGAAGGCTAAACCTCCTACATTTGATGGCGAGGTGAAGACTGGACAAGAAGCTGAAGCTTGGCTTCTTAGAATAAATAATTACTTCCAAGTTCAAGATTATTTGGGGAACATCACTAGTACAAAATGAGGAATTAGCTACTAGGTGACTAAAAATTTTAGTCACCACAGGTTTTTCAAGTGATTTACTACTAAATATGAGCAATTTTGATTAACCCAACTATAAACGACTAAAATTAACGACTAATTTAGTCACCGGTTAACAAATATGACTCAATAATAAGTGACAAAGTTAAAAATGACTAACATAAATGACTAATTTAGTCATGACATAAAAAATGACTACCTAGAATAATATGAATTAGTCATTTATGTTAGTCATTTTTAATTGTGTCATGGAAAATTACAATTGTGACAGTGAAGTGTTACAATTTAGTAAATTTTGTAAATTCTCTACCTTCTATCTCCGAATATGTGCAGGTTAACAATTCTAAATCCAAAATGGAATTTGTGGGATTAGGAATATCTAGTGTTTTTCCTAGGTGGTCGGGATAGTGTTAGGGTGTTCATGTGGATTATTGCAGACGATGTGCTTTAGATGTTCATATTGCTTTCCAGATATAATATTGGGATCACAGATCCCAAATGATATATATGCTGGAAAACCTTTTTTCTGTAACGATGCCATGCACCTCGATCTTCAGAGATCCAACAAAGAAATTGCACAAAATTTCTCTTGACCATCTAGTGTGTGACATCTTGGCAATGGAAAAGTTGCAATTTTTGACAAGAGTGCCTAAATATATATAGATCAATTTAGTGCTAGTGTTCATTACGTCCTAGTCATGTGTCATAGCTCAACAATAGAAAATATTGCAATTTTTTACGAGGGGGTCTATATATATATATATATCATTTTAGTGCTAGTGATCACGATGCCCTAGCAAGACACTAAATTGATGTTGCATTTAGTGCCCAGTCTCCTTTCATGCAATAGTGACTCCATTCCATCATCTTGATCTCAAAAGAAGTCATAATTGAGAGTGCAATAAGAGTAATCCATTGTCGTTATTCTGTACCCTTAAAAAATACTCATAAATACATGATATTATTTGTTTTAATGGATTGCTAACCTACCAGAAATATTTATTACTAAAATGTCTCATGAATGTCACTTAAAGTCACCATCAAAAATTATTTTCGCACCAATTTTCATTATTCCAATATTTAGACAATATTTTAATTTATTTTCTTATATATAAGTTTAAGTTTTTTTTTTTTTTTGCATTTCTAAAGGTCACCATCAAAAATAGTATTTTAATTAATTTTCTTATATATATGTTTGAGTTTTTGTTTTATTTGATTTCTAAATTTAATTTTTATCATTTTTGTTGCAATTAGATGGTGTAATATTGATATTTGATATTAACGGATTTATTAATCTAAAATAATTCTTTTTTTGTTTTTTTCATTTCTAAATTTAATTTTTATTATTTTTGTTGCAATTAGATGGTGTAATATAGATATTTGATATCAACCATTTTATTAATCTAAAATAATTCTTATCAAATTTAGGATTGATACAAATTTCTTTTCTTGTTATTTTGAATGGTAAAGTTTTTTTTTTCATTGTATATTTAGACTACTAAGCTATTATATACATCCACATAATACCCTTTATTATAAAAATGAAAGAAATTGCACATGCATATTTATTAGAGAAGAAACTGTATTTATTTTACAATGAATCAATTTGATGAAATGGTTATAAAAAATTCTATATCTATTAATTTATTTATAGGGTAAGTTTGTTTTTTTTTCATTTATAAATTTAATTGATATATATTCCAAACCGGCCAAAACCCAGCATTCGAAGAAGTCACCGTTGAAGTAATGTCGAAACGTGAGCATTCCAAGAAGTCATCAGTGCGAAAACGGTTCAACGTATTTTGATGTGCCCCCTTTCGGCTCGTCTTTTCCTTGCTTCCACTCATTGAGGTAGTTTTCATGTTAATCACTGATTTGATTTGGGGTTTGAGCATTGCAATTACTCACTGTAAAATCTAATCAAAATGAGATGAATTTGGCATGTGGATGACTTTCAGGGGCATACATGAAAACTAGTACTGGTGGGGAAGTATCTTGTATTTTTCCATG
>LPNX010259557.1:199529-259529 GCA_001517045.1 Pseudotsuga menziesii | reverse complement strand
TCAAATTGATTTGTGTAGCTTCATTTGTTTGCAAATGGTATGTATTTGATAGAAGTGGATAGAATCCTGAGACCAGGTGGATATTGGATTCTCTCTGGTCCTCCCATCAATTGGAAGCAATATTACCAATCTTGGCAGAGATCAAAAGAGGAGCTCCAGCAAGAACACGAGAAAATTGAAGAAATAGCAGAACTTTTGTGTTGGGCAAAGAAGTATGAAAAAGGTGATCTTGCCATTTGGCAAAAGAGAATTAATACTCGTTCTTGTCCTAGAAGCTTAAATACTATTGACCCACCTCCTGCCTGTGAATCAGGCAATCCAGATGATTCTTGGTAAGTTCCTGAACTTCATAGCTCAAAGTTGAAGACAGTTTATGTAGCGTAATTTTATAACAGAATATAATCAGATCGATAGTTTGCTAAAATCTATTTTTAAAAATTCATTGCTGGTGAACAAAGTGATTATATTTATGAGCAATGTTTGTAACCCAGACATTCTTTGTGTTTAAGCAGTACCACAAGATCAGTGTTGTAGGTATTCTTAGGTTTAAATCTAGGCTCCAATACATTCCTGGGGTTAGACAATTAAAACCTATTTTTGTCCTTCCTAGAATGTGTTTTTAGATTCCAGGTATTGGCTACATTTGTTATTCTATTAAACGAGCATTTAACACCTATCCTTGTAAGTATTCTTCTATTGGCTTTTTTTCCTTTAGAAGACTAATATCATGCCAAATTCTAAATTGGATATCAATCTTGCAATGGATATGTTACAAAGTGCATTGTGGTTGTAGGATTCCTTTGAACTAAAATGTCAATGTGGCTGACTATAAAAAATTTAAACTTGCACTGCTATTAAGCTGAAGTACATGGTCTGTTTGTTTGTCATAATTTTCTGACATGTAGAAATATGGAGAACTGCTTTGTAACAATTGATAGAATGACCGTCGACCTATTATAATTTGTGATTTTAATTGTAAATGCTACAAGATTCAAGGGATTAGCAACTTTATATTCTGAATCAACTTTATATCCTGAATATAAGTCAGAGATACATTTTGAATTCATCATTTTTATGTGAGTTTTGAATTTTCCTATCTACTTTTACATTTTAATGGCCATGCATGAATTGATCTTGTGTTGCAGACAGGTTTAAGTTTAACTATCTAAATCTTAAAAAATTTCAAGCATGTTTGCATAATTGGCTTCATATTTCATTACAGTACAAGAAGAGTCTATTTTTCTCCCGATCTGCTTTGACAGTGGCCTAGTTTTACTTAGATGGCCTAGTTTTACTCAGATGATTGAAATTTTATGCTAATATGATAATGTCTATAAAATATGCTGACCCCCCAGGCATAAGAGAATGAAAAGATGCACTACGCAAATGCCTAAAGTCAGTGATGCTAATGATGTGTCTGGAGGGATTTTGGAGAAGTTCCCAAAGCACCTGAATGTTGTTCCTCCTAGAGTTCTCAGTGGTTCATTATCAGGTGTTATTGCTGAGACATATAATGTTGATACACAGTTGTGGAGAAAGCACATGAAAGGCTACAAAATAATGAACAAATATATTGGGGAGAGTAGATATTGCAATGTTATGGACATGAATGCAGGTCTTGGTGGCTTTGCAGCTACACTTACATCCGACAAAGTTTGGGTTATGAATGTTGTCCCAACCATTGCAAAAAAGAATACACTTGGTGTGATATATGAAAGAGGCCTTATTGGAATTTATCATGACTGGTACGGTTACCCTTCATTTCTCTTTTAAGTTTTGCAAGGCTTTAATTTTTGTAAGGATTATTTTCCTTGTGTATTTTTAGTAGTTTTATCAGTTTTTCTTTCTATACTTATGGTCTTGTTGTCATGCCATTGTAAGTTGTTTCCAGTTAATAACGAAGTATGCGTTTTGTTCACATTTTGCATTATTTTATTTAATGCTATGTTCATGTTACTGTTATCAGTTTTGCAGGTGTGATACTGCAAAACATTTTAGTCATTCTCTGTTCAGATATGAAATCCTTTTTATGCATAATGGTTTCTTTTGCACTTATATTCCATTGGCAGAAAAGCAGATGTCCACGATTCTCATTGTTGTTTTTCATAGGCTGAAAATTGATAGAGACAGGTCATTTGATCAGATGTGCTTGTATTTTCTCATATTTTTAGGTAAAAAAAGAGTTGTGGGAGCCAATTTTCATATGCACACTGCTACATATTTCAACCTCATCTTTTATATTATTTCTATCCTTGTGTGAAATTCTTCATCACCATATGAAAAACTATGCAATATTTTGTGTCATAATATGTTTTAATTGTTGTCTGTTCTACTGACAATTATTTTATTGTAGCTCCTGTATTTTATTAAGATCATATTCTGGTTTCCTCTTGCTTCAGTCTGTAGATTCCTGGAGTTACATAGTGTGGATGGTCTGAATGTGTCTATTTATTCTTTACCTTGACTGAATATTTAATCAGATAATGACATAATTATTTGGAAATTGTGTATGAATAGTTGAGATATGGCTCCAATGGGTAGGGTTTCAACAGAAAATATCACTTTTCTATTAAACTAATGGTAGTTTATAAATTCAATTCCCAAACAACATACATGCGACATAGGAATAATCGTCAAGATACCAAGATTTCACTCAAATATTTTGTCTTTTCTTGTAACATGGTCATGATTGACAACATAACATAGCTTTTCAAAAAGCATTGGATGTTCATCGTTTTATTGCCCAAAATGTCTTGATAATGCATTTGTGTTTATGAAGATGTAGCCTTTCTTTATTTAAAGTTGAAATTGGTCAATCTTTTTGCATGTAGCATTCTTTCTTTCTTTTTATACCTTTGAGATGAAATTATCAATGTTGGTAAACCCATGGAATTAGCTTTAGAAGCATGATAATTTATTTGTTGCATTGAATATTTAGGATTGTGTAATAGATAGGCTTATCTTTGCTTCACGATGAGAGGACATATTCCCCTTCATTTGCTTATTTTTGGGCTTCCGGTTTGATTTCTGTTCTCCTATGTGTTTGGATCATGAATTTGATGTTCAACAAGCTTATCTTAGGTTCATGATGAGAGGATGTATTCTCTTTCATTTCCTCATGTTTTGGCTTTCGGCTTGAGTTCTGTTCTCTTATGTGTTTGGGCATCATTAATTTATGGTTCAATTCTGCTGTGATTTTTGTTTCTGTCAATTGTGTGTTTACATTATGATACAGTAGGATCTTTTGACTTCATAGATTTTGGAATAATTCCTTCATTTTCTTGTCCTCTAACAAATACAAAATGAGGTCGAAAACAAATTCAGCAGACAGCAAGACCATGAGTTATGTTTCTATCTTTATTGTTGTGGGATTATGGTGTTTTTTCTATATATTGGGTGCTTGGCAGAAGAGTGGTTTTGGAAAGGGTGATAGCATTGCATTGGAAGTCAATAAGCTGACAGACTATGGAACTTTGTCCACTCTAAATTTTGGGACTCACCACAATGAAGGAGATAACGTTGAACTTTTTGAATCCAAAGCAAAAGTATTTGAACCTTGTAGTGTCAAATACATTGATTACACCCCTTTCCATGACCAAAAGCGAGCTATGACATTTCCTAGAGATAATATGATATACAGAGAGAGGCATTGCCCGCCAGAGGATGAGAAGCTGCACTGCCTCATTCCTGCTCCAAAAGGATACAATTTGTGGTAAAATATGGAGTTATGGAATATTTTTAAGACAACTGCCCCTTCACCAAGGAAGGGATATTGTACCAAAAATGTGTCAAGACGCTCAACTATTTGACACTAACACCTTTTTCAATGTTGTGTGTTGTGATCTAGTGGTTAGAAAAAATGAGCCTTCCATTTGCTATGACGAAAGTGTCATAATTGATGGTCAACCCTCCCAAAGAAGGCTCTGGGGTTCAAGGAAATACCCATACATTTTGTTTGTTATTGTTTTTTATTATATAAAGACATTCTCTTGCATTTTGGTTTCTTAGGGGATGACAAGCAGATATTTGACATATTTAATTCTCTGCCTAAGACTATTTTTTTTCTCACTACTTAGGTTCATGAAATGGTTTTCTTGAGTTACTTATATTTTTTATTTGGAGTTGTGCTTGTAAGCTTGTGCCATGGTGGTTTAAGAAACCATCGCCTTAGTTTTTGTTGTTTATTCCTCCCACAATGGATTTTGGTTTTTCCTACCCGAGCATTTCTTTTAGGACTTAGGGTTCTTTGTCTTTAAATTTGAAGCATCGGTCGTAGTTGATTTCATTGTCCTAGCTAGAGTACCCAAGGGATTTGAAGTCGGCATTCATTATTTATTAGGGATATGACTATACCTATTTTGGGGATTCCCTCGTTATGGTGAACTTTAGTCACTGTGTTTCAACAAATTTCAAGCCTGATATTTGAAATTTGTCAAACTTCAAACTGAATTTTAACCGGAATTTCAAGCCAAAATTCAAGCTGAATTTTGAACTTCATGACAAGCTTCAAACTTCCACTATGGACATCTAACATAATTCTTTTTTGAACGAGATATCGTCTTTTTGCCAAATATTGTTACATAGTTTTGCTTTGCTAACTTTTTGCCTAACTTCATGGTTACTTGACATGTACCAGGTGACTTAGGTCAACGTGCTCTTTTCAGGGTCCTTAGTCAGTGGCTGCACCGTTGCATCCAAAATTTGATTTTTCGGATCTTTATCCTAGCTGGTAGTTTCCTTGTCAGGCTCTTTGATCACTTCCTCTTCCCCCCCCCTGTAGCTACTGGTAAACAATCTCTTATTCCTGGTTCCCTTTGGGTTCCTGCATTGGTTCAGGGGTGTCCTGGACAGATGCTCCTTTCAAGGTGTTTTAAAATTTTCAGGGTGCTATTTATGTTAATGGTTGCTGCCTGGTCTTGATTTTTCTTACCTTGGGATGCCAATTTTCTGCCTTCTTTTTCTGCCATCTGTGGTTGAATTTTTTTATCGTGAATCTTTTCCAGTTCTAGAGAAGGGTGTGCTTGTATTTTTTGGTAATCCTTTCAAAATTGTCTTATTCATGACCTTTATTACAATGAAAAGGGATTCATTCATGGTCCTGCTACTGAAGATTGACTTAACAATCAGTTTGTAATTTCCTCAGGATACATTCTTCTAGGTTGATTTCAGCACATTGTCGTGCATATATTCCAAGCCTTTTGCTGATGGTTCACAGCATATAATCATCCTAGACGATGAGGGGGAGGTGCAAAAACTATCCCCATAAAAGATTAACTGAGTGTTTCCTCATCGTTATAAAAACCATGAGACCCTCTGTTCAAGAACAGGTCACATGGCCCCATGAATCAAGTGATGATCCTCCTTAAACTAGAAGTGGAAGGTATGGAGATTATCCCTGCAGAAGTATTCGATGTGAATGTTTATGTGGTGGATCCAGTGTTTTTTATGCCACCTCTATATGGTTGTTGGTGTCAATCATGCTCCAGTGAATTTGGCAACATGGAATTTCTCCAGATGGAGGGGAGATTTCTTCTCGAGAGTATCCTGGAGGTAGAGCAGGGAGGGATTTGGTCCAGTCACTTCACAAAATCTTCTCAGTGTTTGTGGATGAATTTCATACTTTCCATGTTGAGGTAGGGTGGGACTGGGGGGTGCAGCCACATGCCCCCCATCCCTTCTCTCTGCCATGATATCGAGAAGGTCGTGAATTACGAGGATAAGAAATCTAATACCTTATCAGTAGGCCATCAAGCAAACCATAGAATTGCAGTCTATTATGTGTCCATTATTCTTGGTAAAAGGTAAATTAATTGCTTGAGATATATGAGAAATGTGTTGAAGGTAAATTCCTAGGATTTCCAACAAGGCATGCCAACTTAGTGTCATAAAGGAATTATTACCTAATAACAATGTTTTAAGACCATCTACATTTGAGAACCACACTGCCTTGAACTACAAGTTGCAAAATACTTTTTGAATTGTATGGTGTTTACCATTGTCGTAGGTAATGGGGCTCAGAAGAATGCTTGAACATAGTCTGTCCCTTTTGTATGCAGTGATTGTTAAATGAATAGTTGTTACTTGGAAATCCATTATAAACGTCCAGATTATAAAGCTAGATTAGAGTTTGAGTCTTCAAGTTCTCTACTCTAGAAATTTCGGTCATTCTATAAACAATTTGTCATTATGGAAATGCAAAGAGCTGGGACAGTAATTTATGATAAACTTAAGCAAATACAATTGCTGGGTTAAAATGCTCTTCTTGAGATGTATATATGGAACTGGAAATTTCTTTTAAAGTCCTTATCATCATATTATGAGTCAATTGTTTTCAGTTATCATCTACTTTTGTTTGATGTTATTTTGTCATTTTGTGTTTCGATCAATGTTTTGAATGTACTGGAAGAGAAAGGTTTTGGTCTATGTCATTACAGTATTATTGGTTAAAGTGTAATATCCATGGCAATACTATAAATAATTGGTAATGCTTTTCTATCTATTTTAAATTTCGATAAGCAATATTGGTACATCTTCAAGTGGTTATCAAGGCACAATAAAATTTAATGACCTGTTTTAGCAGTTGTATTTATGAATAAACTAGTATTCCCTTTTCAGATCGACTCCTTACTTAGGTGGTGATGTGGTTAAAATAGCCAGTTTGTCACTCTTCTGATGTTCAATATGTCTCTTATTTTGAAAACACTTTTGTTTTTTGTCTTTTTGGTCAATGGGTTTTCTGGCAGTTTTTAACTTGTTTAATTGATGAATATGATGACTGGAAAAAAGAGAAGCGAGATTTTTTACACAATCTAAGTCATCTTCCAGTGACCCCTAAACAAAATGGTAGTAGCACATCTTCTGGTATAAGTCATAGTGCTCGAAGTTCTTCAGTTACAACAAGCTCCCATCTGTTAGAGGGACCACAAAGTATGGAGTTGGTGACTTCCACTGAAATCCACTCTTAGAAAGGAAGGCTTCAGCATATGCAGACGTGGTGAGGAACCTTAATTCTGCAAGGGAACGTGGATGGTGGACTACCCTTCAAGGTGACTCAACTGTTAGTTATCTTTGGATCTGGGAATACTTAATTTTCATAGATGTTGAATGCTTTAATGCTGAATTCTACTGGGAGATTAAAAAAGGGTTACATCCTTCATGTATGGGCTTTCTGACAGGTCAAACTGTTGTAGCATTCCTCTTTGTTTACATTCACTTATTTCCTTGAAGTTTATTGATTTGAAACTCACTGAGCCGAATATTTGAGGGAGTTCTATCAATAAATTTTATTTCTGTAAACTTTTTCTATATTTCATCCTCAAGGTTCTTAAAATGTTCGAAATTTAAATTGACTAATGTGTATTTAAATCAGGTTTAGGCTTGCTTTTATTGTTGCATGTATATTTTAATATATTGAATGCTATAGAGAAGGAGAGGTAATTGTATGGATTATCATGTCTTTGTTTTCTGTCCTTGATGTTGCTATTATCTTTATTGGTATGCTTATGAACTCTAAGCATGTCTTAGTAATGAATTCATATTTAAAAGTGTAAAATATATTGGCATGGAAATTGGTCTTGTACTTTGGGATTTTCTTTCTGAAGTTTGTTCCTTACCTTAAGTTTGTGTCAGGTTGCAACAGATTTCAAAGGTGCTTATGAGTCATTAGCCAGTGAGACGTTTGGCCCAAAGTCTGTTAGCATTTAGAAGATATGGCACTTGCTTCAGGTCATCTCTTTGATATACCTAAGAACTTATTTTATGCTTTGAAGTTCAATTGGTAAGATATATTCTGGATTTCTATTTGTGTGAATGAAATATCATAATGGCGTGAATAACTTGCTACAATTTTTTCAGTAATTTCCTGGGTTGTTGCACTGTGATGATTGGTTTTTTAGATGTGCTGTGAGTTTGAGATAAAATTTGTGTTCTCCAATTAAATGATTTTATGCAGAAATTGTTGGGGGGAGATAAAGAAGCACCAAGAAATGTGTCGAGAAAAATGGCCATGATCAATGGAGCGAGACGCCATTTAGAAGTTGGTCATGAGAAATATATACTAGACACTATTCAGAATCATGCTGCCCAGGTCACATATTTTTTCCATCACATAGAAAGCACCTTTTGTATCATTATCGTGTAGTTATTTTTGAAGAATGGAATATCTGTGGACATATATAATACTTCATATGTTTTGTGCATGTGCTCTATGCAATTGGACTTTTTACAACCTATTTGAAATTAAAACCTTTTAACCATTAAACAATCTAATATGCTACCTTACTTATTGAAGAATTTTCTCTATTGGTGTTGGAGCTTTGAATTGTTGTTGCATCAGTGAGGATTAGGTACTTTTGATTGGTCGAGGCCTATAACTTAATATATTTTTGGTAGTTAAGCTACATTTTCCTCCTTGCTATTTGTTACCAAAGTAATAGAGGATTAGGTACTTTGCTATTGGTTGAGGCCTGTAACTTGATATTTTATAGGCAATCCATCTACATCTTCCTCTCTGCTATTTGTTACAAAAGTGATCCAAACACACAGCAAAATGATGAGAAAAGGAGAAAATAGCATTTTCAAGAATGTGTATTTATAGTCGCCAAGTTGTAATGAACTTGGAGACTAGAGATAAATATGGATCTTCACCTCATTATGGAATAGCCTAGTATGGACATGGATATGGGAATTGCATTAATCTGAGAGATTTGTGCCAGGCATGAACTCCAAACAGTCAATTATCCTGACAACTTTGAATATGAATTCCCTTAGCGATGTTTTCAAATGAATATATTGTGAGAATCTAAACTAAATTAAACTGTTTTCTAAAGTAGTTCCTTAGATAGACTTTCATTAAGACATTCCATAGATGGAACCTATATCTGTTATGATTATGTTCATCTCATTTTCAAAAGCATAGACTTTAATTTGTGTAGACGTGGAAATGTAATGGTTAAAGCATGGATTCCCTACCGAAATATTGTTAACTACCTTCCTTTACATGAAGCTTCCAAGGAATCCACAAAGCACCTATATGGTATGTTCAAGAAAACTATAAAAGTCAATATGTACAAATAGCTAACAAAGAATGATTTTGAGGTTCAGTTGTGTCTGTCCATTGAAGTTCAGTTGTGTATTTCCATGATTTTGGGGCCTCCTATGTTGTGTTGTACTCATTGATGTGATTTCATGGGAATCGAACTAATATTGATGTGATGTAGTGTTGTTTCCTGCAAGTTTGACCACAATGCGAATTAACTTATAAACATAAAAACCAAGCTTCTCTACTAAAGATAGCCTCTAGTGTTCATTGTCAAGAAAATTGCACAGTTAGATTTCGGGTCTATATGTTTTGTGCATGTGCTCTATGCAATTGGACTTTTTACAACCTATTTGAAATTAAAACCTTTTAACCATTAAACAATCTAATCTGCTGCCTTACTTATTGAAGAATTTTCTCTATTGGTGTTGGAGCTTTGAATTGTTGTTGCATCAATGAGGATTAGGTACTTTTGATTGGTCGAGGCCTGTAACTTAATATATTTTTGGTAGTCAAGCTACATTTTCCTCCTTGCTATTTGTTACCAAAGTAATAGAGGATTAGGTACTTTGCTATTGGTTGAGGCCTGTAACTTGATATTTTATAGGCAGTCCATCTACATCTTCATCTTTGCTATTTGTTACAAAAGTGATCCAAACACACAGCAAAATGATGAGAAAAGGAGAAAATAACATCCTCAAGACTGTGTATTTATAGTCGCCAAGTTGTAATGAACTTGGAGACTGAAGATAAATATGGATCTTCACCTCATTATGGACTAGCCTAGTCTGGACATGGATATGGGAATTGCATTCATCTGAGAGATTTGTGCCAGGCATGAACTCCAAACAGTCAATTCTCCTGACAACTTTGAATATGAATTCCCTTAGCGATGTTTTCAAATGAATATATTGTGAGAATCTAAACTAAATTAAACTGTTTTCTAGAGTAGTTCCTTAGATAGACTTTCGTTAAGACATTCCATAGATGGAACCGGTATTTGTTATGATTATGCTCATCTCATTTTCAAAAGCATAGACTTTAATTTGTGTAGACTTGGAAATGTACTGGTTAAAGAATGGATTCCCTACCGAAATACTATTAACTACCTTCCTTTACATGAAGCTTCCAAGGAAGCCACAAAGAACCTATATGGTCTGTTCAAGAAAACTGTAAAAGTCAATATGTACAAATAGTTAACAAGGAAAACAAAATCAACGAAATACAAGGGCAAGATGATGGATGTATTGTGCTTATGGATAAAAAATATTGCTGATTACAAACATGATATCGGACCATTTATTTCATCAGCAAATTTGGTCATTTGATATAGGAAAGTTGAATCCTATCATTTGATAAGTTGTCTGATCTTCATGTAACTATTCGAGTGATGTGATTTTCGAAAGTTCGACAGTGGGTGACACTTGGTGATTGCTTAAATTTTTATTAGCTTTAGTTACAGGGAAAATTGTACATAGCTCTTAGGAATTAGTTTATCATAAATACTAGTTACCAGTAAGTTGTAATAGTAATAATTGTGTAGTTTGTAGATTGATATCTATCATAAATTTGTCTGAATATCATCATTGTCAAGAAATAACAACTTCTTAAAGGGTGCTAGCTCAATGGTAGAGATCCTGCCTAATTATAGGCAGGAGGTTGGTGGTTCGATTCCTCCGTTCCCTATCATAAATTTGTGACTACAAAAATGACTAAATTCAAATATTTACGACTATTAGTAGCTAATTTCCCATATCTTAGTCGTATTTATCTTAGTCATTAATATGTTAACATCTAGTAGTTTATTTAGTCGTATATTTGGTCATTAATGGTTGCAATCAGTGACTAAATCAGAGACTAAATCAATGACTTACTCAGTGACTAACTTAGTGACTAAATCAATGAGTAAATCCGTGACTAAATCATTAACTATCAATGACTAAAACAATGACTAAATCATTGACTATCAATGTCTAAAGCATTGTCTATCAATGACTAAATCATTGTCTAGCAATGACTAAATCATTGTTTATCAATGACTAAATCAATGACTACTAAGTCAAGCTATTAATGACTAGTGAAATACGACTAGCTATAAGATAGTGGAAATTTGCTACTATTAGTCACCGACTCAAAAATAGTCGTTTATAGCCTGATTTTAGTCATTTTTTAAGTCATTAATTTCTCATTTTCTACTAGTGCATGAAGGAAATGGTTTCCATATTTAGTTTGAATGGAAGGGCTTCCATTTGGTGGGAGCACTTCAAGAAATTCGGGAAGATCAGTGAAAGGAAACTTAAGTGGAAACGGTTCCAGAAGTATTTCAAGCAGAAATATCTCTCTGACATGTACTATGATGACAAGATCAAAGAATTCCATGAGCTGAGATTGGGATAGTAGACCATGGAAGAGTATGCAAACAGATTCCTAGAACTATTGAGATATGCTAGGTACATCAAAGATGAAAAAGTGAAGATCCAACGTTTTCTGAGTGGGTTGCCTCAGTCTTACAAAGACAAAATCGTGTTTTATGAACCTAGAACCCTTGAAGAAGCAATTAGGAAAGCTAATTATTGCTATGAGAAAAGAAAAGGAAAACCCAATTACCATAAGACATAGAAAGACAAGAAGAATGAAAAGTCAGACCAGAGGAAGAAAGTGTCAAACCTTCTAGTTTTAGGAATCAGCAGAGGAAGCCATCCCAAGCTTAAAAGTATCCAACTAGAGTGGTGGGAGAAAAGCCAAGAGATCCACAGTAGATCAGACAACCACTCCAATGTTGGAGATGTGGAGGACCCACATGCATAGGAATTGTCCACTCAAGAATGAGAGTGCAAGTCCAACTTACAACCTTCAAGAGGCAGAGACAGTGGGTCAAGTGGCAAGGGTCATCCCTAAGATTTGTGCAGCATTAGAGGACCGCCAGGAAGATCACCAGTCAATGGTGGTTGAAGTTCCAGGTAAGATTGTTAAGCAATCTGTTTCTATTTTGATTGACCCTGGTTCTACTCACAGTTACATTACTCCTAGAGTAGTGGATATTTGTGCTTTCAAGAAAGTAAGGCATAGCAAATCTTGGTTAGTTTAGCTAGCTACTGGAACTAAGAGAAAGGTTAGTGAAGTAGTGGAGAAGTGTCCATTAGAGATCAATGGATTGGCCACTTGTGTAGATTTGAATGTTCTACCCCTTGGTTCCTATGATATCCTCATTGGAAAGGATTGGTTAGAAGCTCACAGAGTGAAGCTTGACTACTATAACAAGACTTTTGAGTGCCTGGATGAAGAAGGCAACTCAAGGATTGTGAAGGGAATTCCAAAGGTGATTTCTATGAGGCATGTTTCCAAAATGCAATTGAAGAAGTTCTGTAAGAAAGGTTATCAGTTATATGAAACTCATATTTTGGAGGCACCAGAGAGTGAAACTCCTAGGTTGGAGGACTTTCAGGTGTTGCAGGAATTCAAGGATGTATTTCCTGATGAGATTCCAGGGCTTCCTCCAAAAAGGGACATTGATTTCACCATTGATTTGTGCCAGGCGCAACACCAGTGTCCAAGACACCCTACAGAATGGGCACGCTAGAAATGTTAGAGCTGAAGATGCAACTACAAGAGTTGTTGGAAAAGAAGTATATCAGGACAAGTGTGTCTCTATGGGGAGCTCCAGTTTTGTTTGTAAAGAAGAAAGATGGTACACTCATGTTGTGTATTGATTACAAACAATTGAACAAAGCCATAGTGAAGAATAAATACCCTTTGCCTAGGATTGATGATCTCTTTGATTAAATGAGAGGAGCAAAGGTATTTTCCAATATTGACTTGAGGTTGGGGTACCATCAAGTGAGAATCAAGAATGAAGACATTCATAAGATAGCTTTTAAAACAAGGTATGGCCATTATGAGTTTGTAGTGGTACCATTTGGTCCCACAAATGCACTAGCTACGTTTATGTGCCTTATGAATAGTGTCTTCAACATGTATTTGGACAATTTTGTTCTTGTTTTCCTTGATGACATTCTTGTTTATTCCAAGAATGAGAAAGAACATGAAGAGCATTTGAGATTGACATTACAATTGCTTGGGGAACATCAGTTATATGCAAAGCTGAGCAAGTGTGATTTCTATAGAGATAGAATTTAGTACTTGGGTCACATTATATCAGAAGAAGGTATATCAGTGGATCCTGAAAAGATAGAAGCCATTATGAATTGGCCTACTCCAAGAAATGTGACAGATGTAAGATCTTTTATGGGACTTGCAGGATACTACAGGAGATTCCTTGAAGGATTCTCCAAGGTTGCACATGCCATTACTTCTTTACAAAATAAGGGAATAAAGTTTGAATGGATAGTGAGGTGTGAAGAAAGCTTCCAGAAGTTGAAAAATCTTCTCACCAGTGTGCCGGTTTTGAAAGTTGCAGACCCAAAGAAATATTTTGTGGTGTGTACTGATGCATGTGGTCAAGGGCTTGGAGGATTCCTCATGCAAGACAACCACGTCATATGTTATGAGTCAAGAAAATTGAAGGATCATGAGAAGAACTATGCCACTCATGATTTGGAACTTGTAGCCATAGTACATGCCCTCAAGATGTGGAGGCATTACTTAATGGGAAGAAGATTTGAGTTAAGGATAGACCATTACAGTCTGAGGTATTTGTTTGATCATCCTGCTCTAAATGCTAGGCAAGCTAGATGGCTAGAGTTTTTATGTGAGTTTGATTATGAAATCAAGCACATTAAAGGAAAGGAGAATAAGGTAGTTGATGTACTCAGCAGGAAGATGCAGGAAATGCATGTGGCATCCCTTAGTATTTGCCAATTGGAGTTGAGGCAGCATATTGTTAACCATGTTACTGCAGATGAAATGTATGTGCAGATTAAGGACAAACTACAGCAGCAAAGTCTTGAGAAGAGGTATGAGGGATATAAGCTAGAAGGAGATGGACTCCTTACTTATAAGAATAGATTCTACATTCCAAATGTAACAGATTTGAGGAATATTGTTATGGACAAGATCCATCAAGCTCCATACTATGGTCACCCAGGATACCAAAAGACAATTGCTACAGCCAGAAAGCAGTACTTTTGGTCAGGGATGAAAAAGGACATAGCTAAATACATTTCAAGTTGCATGAAATGTCAGCAGGTAAAGGTTGAGCATCAACACCCTACAGGTCTGTTGCATCCTTTCCAGTTCTAGAGTGGAAATGGGAATTTATTTCCATGGATTTTGTTACAGGATTTCCAATGACTTGGAGACAACATGATTCTATCATGGTTGTGGTGGATAGGTTGATGAAGGCAGAACATTTTATATCGGTTAAGTCTATGAATAAGATGGATGATGTTGCAAATATCTTCATGAAGGATATTTTCAAATTGCATGGATTGCCTAAGGCAATAGTCTCTGACAGATATGTCAAGTTCACTTCCAATTTTTGGAAGGGGTTGTTTGCAGATTTGGGTACAAAGCTAAACTTCAGCACCGCTTACCATCCTTAGACTTATGGTCAGATAGAGAGAGTTAACCAAGTGCTCGAAGACATGCTTCGCATGTATGTGATGGAAAAACCAACCAAGTGGGAAGATTATTTACACTTGGTAGAGTTTTCCTATAATAATGGACAGCAAGCATCCTTGGGGATGAGTCCGTATGAAGCTTTTTTATGCCAAGAGGTGTAGGACATCAGTGAATTGGGATAATCCAGTGAACAGAGTTGTGCTTGGTCCAGAATTGCTCAAGGAGATGGAGACAGAGGCTGTAAAGATTAGGCAGAATCTGAAAGCATCCCAGGACAGACAGAAAAGTTGTGCTAATAAGCTTAGGGTGAAAAGAGAGTTCAGCATTGGGGATCATGTTTACCTCAAAGTGAGGGCAAAGAAGAGTTCCTTGAAGCTGGGAATTTGTGCCAAGTTGTCCCCCAGATATTGTGGGTCGTTTGAAGTGCTTGAAAGAATAGGGCCAGTTGCATATAGACTTTCATTGCCTGCTAGCACTAGGGCTCATAATGTTTTTCATGTTTCTTTGCTTAAGAAATATATACATGACCCTAACCACGTGATAAATTGGGATTTGATTAAGGTGGAACCCGAGGCAGATTTCTTAATCGAGCCAATGCGCATCTTCGACTGGAAGGTCACCATGCTCCAGAGTCGAGCCATAGGACAGGTAAAGGTGTAATGGGAGCACTACGGTCCTGAAGAGGCTACATGGGAGCTGGAGGATTCCATGCAATTGGCACATCCATTTTTGTTCAAATCTGTGAAACACTAAGGTGATGCCAGTGTAGCATTTTGTTCAAAATTTTGTAAGCATTGAGGATAGTGCTATTGAAGGGGGAGGGGAATGTAACACCCATATTTTGACCTCGTTGCATTAATGTATATGATGTAAATATTATATCGAATCATGACAAGGAGCTCAAGGCCAAGGCCCTGTCATTGATTGGTGTTTAGTGTATAGGAGATCATGGTTGGTGCCTATGGTTTCTATGCTAAGTTAAGCACGTTTGTAAACATCATGTAAATATGCAATATAATGAAAACCCACAGCCAGCTATGTCAATGCAACGAATAATGAGATGGGGGCATGATTTTCCTAAGGATAAGGGGGTGGGAATGTTAACCGTGAACCTGTTTGGGGAAAATGCATGTGTCATGGGGAGAACCCATCAGAACTGTCAACTACCCCTTTTCTTGTCTTTTCTTCCTAACCATTTATTCTGCTAGAAAGTGGTTGAGGTAGTTATTGCTTGGAAAGGGAAGAGTATGGGCAATTTTGAATTGGGCAGAGCACCCAGTTTTGGGATATCGTGTTTTATTTGCATGGAAAAGAAACACCAGAATTGTATGCCAATGTTGACCCATGAGTTCATGTTTTGGGGATTTTACTCTCATGATTTGGAGAGCTGCGGTATTTTTCATTGAGGGGGATTCGTCATTCATCACTTACACTCCCTGGCCATCGTGTAGAAGCGATAGAACAACAGATATTTTTCTGTGTATGTATCCTTCACGTTCTGCGAGTATGTTTTTCCTAGACATTGTGGTATTTGTTGTGTTGCAGAATTATCCTAAACTACAGAGCATATGAGACCCTATTACTCGCATTCAGAGTAAACCTGTGTTGTAGAGTCTCCCTGTGGTTGTTGTGTTGAGCACCCTGGTTCAGGTCTGAGCTATGTATAAGACTTAGGAATGGGAGAGATGTAGAATGTACTTGATAAACCTAGTGTGGGACCTCACAATAAGATAAGAGTGGCTGATAAACCTACTATGCACATCTTGAAGAGCACTGGAAGGAAAACTGTAGCCTGAGGGACTGTGGAACAGAGAAGGGGACACTTCCTTGTGTTGGGTGTGTAGGCAGTAGGGAAGCCACGACAGATAGGTCTTGTGAATGTGTTCTCATCTCTGTTGATGAGCTCACTAGCTTAGCAGTTCTTCCTAACCATTACCTTAGAGGCTTGATAAACCCAACTAGAAAGATGGCTTGGCTGGTAGCCTGATAAACCCATCTGCTGGCTTGGTTGTGTCTTGTTGTGATTGACCTGGTAAGTAACCTTTTGTTGGACAGTATAATAAACCCAACTGCTAATGCTGGCTTGGCTAGGTAGCCTGATAAACCCAATAGTGAGATTGCTTGACTGTGAACAATATGATAAATCCATCTATGGGCTTTACTGGTCCTTAAAGGTGAATGTTGGCTTGACTGTGAATAGTCTGTGAAACCCAACTGTGAGATGGCTTGGCAGAGTGTCCTATGAAACCCATCTGTTGGGATGTTTTCCCATACAACCTAATAAACCCAACTGTGTTGGTTTGGCTGAGTGTTATTACACCTTAGCTATGTGTGATTCTGCTAATGTTCCCTTATTCCTTGAGGAAATCATCCCAACTCAGAGGTGGCAGTGTTGCTGAGACACTAAGGAGCACACTGGCCTATGGTTGGGAGGAATGTTGTAGCAACATAGCTAGTTGTAGGGAAAGTTTTGTTCAAAGATAAGTGCTCTTTCCTATGTTATTATGTTATTCTCTGCAATTATAATTCTTGCATTGTATTTGCTTGATGGAATGTGATAAACATGTTGCTATGTTGAGTTATTCATTGTCCCCTAAATAACTACAATTATAGGCATCTATGTATGTTTTTATTCAATGCATTTTACTAAGTTGTAGGGTTGATTAGCCAGTTTGGTAATGGCCTAGATGATCAGTTCGATCCAAGAATTCAGCTGAAAAGTTGAGTTTTCTGCTAGAAATCCTCATTTGCACAGTTTGCGGGATTAAGGATTTTACGGGATGCAGGATGTCAGATGCGGGGTACAAAACGTTGATTAGTAGATTTTGGTTTCCACAAATTTTCCTTCCAAAAATTGCAGGGTGCAGGATGCAGGATGAGGGGTAGTGGTGTTTCAATTTCGATATCTTCCAATCCCACAAGGTTAAGTTTCCACACCGTCGATCTTCGCAGGACGATTCTCCACTGTTGATCTATTTTCGATGTGGGATGCAAGATGCGGGATGTGGAAAGTGTTATTACAATATTTTGTAACTTTTGACCCCTACAACTCGGGCTTTCTGCACTGTTGATTTTTGCAAATGAATTCTGAATCGTCGATTTAGATTTGGTCTGTGGGATCATTTATTATCATTGTTTTCATCGTGTTTTCTCTCCACTATTTGATATCCTCGGAGATCTTTCCTTGCAGATTGTTGAACTGATCTATGGAAGATGGGAGGGAGCGTGACAGTGTTGGAATTTTTGAGATGTGGTCCACGACCATGCCCTGTGTTTCAATGAACAGTGAAGGTTCTCGATGAAAATTTTAATTTCGCATGATGATGGGGTATGGATACGTGACATCCATCATGCAGTAATTCTACCGTGCAATAAATTTCGTTGCCATATTTGAAAAAGTGAAAAGGGGAAAACAAAGGTTGTGCTGTGTGCAGTAACTCAAGTTAACTATCTCGGTCGTCATTTTTCCCAAGATATGGTATCAGAGTGAGGTTAGGAAATAAATCTTGTCCTAAAATGGAAAAAGTAACTTTCTAAGGAAAGTTAAAAATTAAAATGGCTTCTACTTCCGGTTCAAATATGTCGAGTTTACAAACTCCGATTTTTACAGGAAAAAATTATGAATATTGGTCTCTAACAATGAAGGATTTGTTTAAAGTTCAAGATGTTTGGGATATTGTTCAGAATGGTTATGCAGAACCAGCAGATCAAGCAACATACAATAATCTCTCACAAGTTGAAAATATGTCCTAAGGAAACATAGGAAGAAATATGGAAAAGCTTTGTTCTACATACATCAAACCATGTATGAAAGCATACTCCCAAGAGTAGCAGCAGTCATTACCACAAAGAAGGCATGGGACACATTGGGGACACCTTATCAAGGTTTGGACAAGGTAAAGACTTCAAAGCCTCAAATTCTGAGAAGAGATTTTGAATCTCTGTCCATGAAATATTTAGAGTCAGTAGACTCATTTTATACTAGAGTTGTTGTTTTGATAAATCAACTGAAATCTCATGGAGAAACCATAATAAACCAAAGGGTGGTTAAGAAAATTCTCAGAAGTCTTACCTCAAGATTTGAATCCTTGATTGTGACCTTAGAAGAACAAACAAACATGACAACGTTTATTATTGATGAGCTACAATCTTCACTCATAAATCATGAACACAAGCTCAGTAGATCATAAACATCATTGGAAGGTGCATTTGCAGCAGAGACATCTATAAGTTGTGGGAGAGGCAGGGGAAGAAACAATTCCAGAGGTAGAGGAAGAAACTTCTCAATAGGAGGACGCAGCAGTAGTCCTGCAGATGTTACTGGTAGATCACAGAATCAGAACCCAAGTAATCCAAGTGGTCATAGGTTTGATAAATCAAAGATTCAATGTCATTACTGTAATAAATTTGGTCATTCTGCATATGAATGTAGGAAGAAGCAATAAGACCAAGGAAATCAAACCCAGAATCAGTCGACGAACACCATCATTTTCGTTAAGCGCAATGTTGATGGCATGCGCATCCTCAATTGAATGCAATATCATCCAAGAAAGTCCATCTGACATATGGTATTTATATTCAGGCTGCACTAATCATATGATTGGTAATTTAAATTTATTTTCCAGTCTAGATAATTCAGTTCAAACCGATGTTACACTTGGAAATAATGTCCACATCACTATTTTGGGAAAAGATACTATTAGTATTCTAACCAAACAGGGGGAGCATAAGTATATGCCTGATGTTTACCATGTAGAAGGTCTGAAACATAATTTGTTGAGTATGGATCAGCTGATACATAAATGTTACAGAGTCTACATGGAAGACAACCACTCTGTGATTAAAGATATACGTCCAAGAAACTAGCTGATAGCAAGAGTGCCAATGACAAGCAACCATTTGTTTCCATTGAGGATAGTTCCAAACAATATAGAAGTTGCATTCAAGGCAGAAAGTAAAGAAGAAGTCGTGTACTGTGACAAGAAAGAAAATGACAGCGCTGATTTTTAGGCTTCATTTCAAACAGAAGTTCAGGATGATTCCTGGCTATCGAATTTCAGATTTGGACATCTAAATTTTGGTAAGATGAAGCTACTGCAAACAAAGAATATGGTAAAAGGATTTTCATTGATTGACAAACTAGACAAAGTTTGTGAAGGCTGCATTTTTGGAAAGCAGCATAGAGAGACTTTTCTAGTCGGAAAGTCATACAGAGCGCGCACACCACTTGAGATCGTGCACTCTTATATTTTTGGTCCAATGCAAACAACGTCCATTGGTGGCTGCAATTATTTTCTTACTTTTATTGATGACTACTCAAGAAAAACATGGGTATATTTTTTTAAACATAAATCTAATGCATTTTGTTGTTTTCAATAGTTTAAAGCACTCGTGGAGAACCAGAGTGGTCACCGCATAAAAATCCTAAGAACGAACAGAGGCAGTGAATATGTTTCAAATGAATTTCTAAATTTATGCAAAACTCATGGCATACAGAAGAAATTCACTACGCTCTATACACCTCAGCAAAATAGTGTCGTAGAGAGAAAGAACAAAACCATTATGGAAATGGGGCGTATCATGATGGCAACCAAGCATTTTCCAAATGAATATTGGGCTGAAGCAGTCGCAATTGACATATACATTATGAATCAATGTCCAACAAAGAGCGTGAAGAACAAGGTTCCTCAAGAAGCATGGACAAGTATGAATCATAGTGTTTCTCATTTAAAAGTTTTTGGCTGTGTCGCATATACTCATGTGCCAAATGAGCTAAGAAAGAAGTTAGACAAGAAGGGACAAAAATGTATTTTTGTTGGATATTATGAAGACAAAAAAGCATACAAGTTGTATGACCCTATTGCAAGGAAATTAATCATTAGTCGCGATGTTCAATTTGTTGAGAATGAATCATGGGATGGAACTATCGAGAAGAATGTCAAGATAGTGTTGAATGTCAAGCATGATGACATGACGGAGGAAGTGGTTCAAACACCGCAAGTAAATCAACCGGTCCCAACACCGTCGACTCCCATGACACCACGACATGGTTCAGCACAAGGAATATCGACACAAATCGCAACTCAAGCTACAATGACAAGCACACCAAGAGGACATCACACTCTATCAAACAGTTCGACGTCAACAGATCCAGTGAAGACAAGAAGTCTACGTGAGATATATGAATTTGGTACACCAAATTCCTTCTCTATCTTTGCATTGTTTTCTCAAATAGATGATCCACTGACATTTGAGGAAGCTTTTGAACAAGAAATATGGGCACAAGCCATGGATGAAGAAATATAATGCATTGAGAAAAAACAGACATGGGAACTCGTTGATGTACCAAAAGATAAATATTTAGTTAGCGTTAAGTGGATTTATAAGACCAAACAAGATGTTGATGGGAATGTGTAGAAGCACAAGGAAAGAATGGTAGAAAGAGGGTTCACACAATAACCTGGCATAGATTTCAATGAAATGTTTGCACCAGTTGCATGCATGGATACAATTAGAACTGTTTTTGCCATTGTCGCACTTAACAAATAGAATGTTTATCAAATGGATGTTAAATCAACATTTTTGAATGGCTATATAGATGAAGAAGTATATGTGGAATTATAGGCACAAGGATATGAAGTTTTAGGACAAGAACACAAAGTGTATAGACTGAATAAGGCGCTCTATGGTTTGAAGCAAGCTCCAAGAGCTTGGTACAGTCGCATTGATTCCTATCTCATGAGAATGTATTTCACAAAAGTGAAAGTGAACCAACATTGTACACCAAAGTGAATGAGAAAGGTAACATGTTAATTGTTTTCCTGTATGTGGATGATTAAATATTTACTGGTGATTTTGGCATAAAAGAATTTAGAACAGTCATGGAAAGTGAATTTGAAATGACTAATTTGGGGCTCATGAAGTTCTTTCTGGGCATTGAATTCCAACAATCTGAAAGTGGTATTTTCATATCACAGTCCAAGTATGCAAGCACAGTTTTAAAAAAGATTTAATATGTCAAATTTCAAGGAAGCCCCAACTTGAGTAATAACAGATTTAAAATTGAGGAAAGATGATAATGGATTAACTGTAGATCCTACCCTATTTAAAAGGCTTGTTGGCAACCTTATGTATTTAACAGCAACAAGACCAGACATCATGTATGGAGTAAGTCTAATCTCAAGATTCATGGATTCACCAAAAGACTCACATTGTCAAGCAGGTAAAAGAATTATGAGGTATGTAAGTTGTACAAAAGATCTTCGCATAATGTATTCAACTTCATAAAATTTTAAACTCATTGGATATATTGACAGTGACCATGGAGGTAGCACAGATGACATGAAAAGCACATCTAGGTACATATTTCATTTTGGTACAGGTGTTGTTTCATGGGCTTCGAAGAAACAACCCATAGTAACTCTATCTTCAGTAGAAGCAGAGTATGTCGCAGCTACAGGAGATGTATGTCAAGTTGTTTGGATGAGAGTAATGTTAAAATACCTATTGCAGAACCATCAAGAACTAACAACTATTTTCTGTGACAACAATTCATCCATTTCCTTGTCAAAAAATCATGTGTTTCACAAGAAAACCAAACACATTGACACAAGGTATCATTTCATAAGAGAGCTGGTGAATAACAAAGAAATTTGTTTAGAATTTTGCAGGTCTAAATATCAACTTGCAGACATCTTCACAAAACCATTAGCAAGGCATATATTTCAATATCTTTGAAGTTATTTCGGAATGACAAGTTCTGTACAGTGAACTTTGTCATAAACAGAGCATGTTTTCTGCTCTGAACCATTTTGTAATATTTTGTTTTAAATTTCAAACTGCTCATAATTAAGGGGGAGTGTTGGAAATATGAATTACTCATTGATCCAAATAAAATCAGTCGAATCTATCAGAGTCTGTAGCAGATTAGAAACTTTCAGGCAGTCTGAAAGGACAAATATTGAAGCTAAGTTTCTAAGTAGAGAGTAATTACAGTCTTCAATGTTAAGTCGGTTAGTCGAAAGAAATTTTCTATATGAAGAAGGAGATCATAAATCTGGAAAATATAGACAAGTAGAATAGAACAGAGAAGAAAAGTGCGGAGAAGAAGAAGAAGAAAAACTCAGTGAAGAGTTTGAAGCTCAAGCTTCTGTGTTTTGTAAGTGTTGAAGAGCCAAGCTCTGTAACACGTGAAACATCCTGGTAAATTCTAAGTTTGTATTTATGGCTGTAAGTTTTGTTATTCTGTCACAAGAAATGTAAATCCAATAGTTTATGGCTTAATGCAAGTTCTAGTTATCCACATGTCATCTTCATATTTAACTGATTGAATGTTGTTTACATTTACTGTGAGTGAAAGGCAAAGAATCCATAATTATTTCACTGGTAGTTAATTCTAGGTTACCGCAGTGAAAAATGTTTTTCATATTCCTAAATATTTAGACTAGGAAATGTAAAGCACATGAGTTGGTCGCAACCAAATTAAATTCATGTCGCAGTAAAAGCATGTCAAAGCCAAAGTAAAGTGTCTCGAGGTGAAAAGTCCATGCACTTACACCAGTAACTCTGTGCAGTAATTCCATCACGCAGTAATTATGTCGCAAGTAAATTGATTCGCAAATTTTGAAAAAGTGAAAAGGGATAAACAAAGGTTGTGTTGCGCACTGTAACTCAAGTTAATTTTCGTGGCAGTCATTTTTTCGGAGAGACCCAATAATGACCTTGTCGTTATTTACAGTGGTAATGGTGTCCAGAAAATAAGCCATATTTAAAGAACAGATGTGATTAACTTCTCTGAGATGAAAATTTCTATATAGCAATTTCTGGTTCTGACTATAAATAACTACAGGCTTATCTGATGATACAAACTAATGCATCTTATTATTGAAGCGAAAAGTAGTGAGAGCAATTGGTTTTGCACCTATCGTTACCTTGTTCATATCAAAAATCTCACCATTCCTCATATTCAATGTAAAGTTATATAAATTCCCATCCCAGAGACCACATTGGAAGTATGAAATCCCTTCAAATCTACAAAGAAGAACAAAACGAGGTGGAACCTTCTCTGTAAAGTGGAAACTTGTAAGGAATTATAGATTAGGAAGAGAATAAAGCCTAACAGTATAGTCTTTCCACAGTCCAACAACTGCAAATTCACTTCGGCTGGGATTGTCACCAGAAGGATTTATGTCGAGGCAAGCTACATCAAACTCAACTTCCAAATGTTTCACCTCTACTAGGGATCCCTGTCCAATTTCCAAATAAACAAGATGACCCCCTCCAGTGGCTAATAAAACATGACTCTCATTACATGTTTCTACAATTATGGATGATTCAGTGGCCGACGCTATCCATTCAAACAATAACATTTTAGAAGATCCACTTACTAACCTCACAAAACGGGATGTTACTTGAACAAATTTATCATGAATAACATCCTGACAGAACAACGTGCGAGCATCAATGACAAACCCTTGTATTTATGTTTCTAATAGCTCATTCTCTGGCTTCGTTGCAAGTATATGTGTCTCACTTACGAATCTCAAGACAAAAAAACCATAAACATTGTCTAGATTTGAAGATCATAAGCACCATAAACCCCCAATCCCTAAAAACATTACAGATTCCTTCTCGTTGAATTCAATGTTTTTTCTGAGTATCCGAAGGGAACAACCCTCGAATCCTCTAGAACAAGTTACAACTTGTTTCGGACTACCTGGTCTCTTATCAATATCAACAACACAAAAATCCATAATGGGACCTAGGTTTACAAATGTTTCCAAAACTTCCACATTTGAAGCTCTAGCATCAGGCTGAGGACGCAGTGTAATAAGCTGTCAATATTCATATGTAGAACCAACGTACACAAATCCATCATCTAGATAAGAGATTGTTCAAGAAACAAATGTCTGGCCCAGAAAACGTAAATCGAGACCAGTAACCCTATATTTTTCATGAATTATGGCAAGAAAATGAAGCATGCCTGCGTGATCACCCAGCAGGTATCGCTAACCATCAACTCTGCCATAAGCTTTAGTGGTAGTGAAACCCCTAGTTGGGATAGGAATTTCTGTGGATACAGAACCACTGCAATAAACAAATTTTCCCTCACATATAATGATAACTCCTCCCAAAGGCATGGGAACTGGTATTAACATACCAACACCATAATCTACATTGGACTGAAGCTAAGGGACCTTACTAAATCCCTTGCCATTCAGATCAAGCTCAAATGTCTCCACATGAAAACATAAATCTTGGCGGTTGTATAGAATAGCAATTATGGGTCTTGAACAACCATATAAGAACTTGATATCCAAAACCACAATTGGCTCAAACCTAATATCAAAGGCTTCAGTCGGTTTTCCATGATTATCCAATAGTATAACTTTGAACGGACCATTAAAGAGGTGAAATACGATGACCCTGCAATCAGGATCAATAGTACCAATCTCCCCATTCTCTGCATGACGCAGAATGGGATCGGTGACATCTTCCATTTCCCTGTTAATGAGCTGGCTAGATTTTGTATCCCACTGAAGTACAAGGAACTTGTATCTTTCTGTTGAAATGAAAAGAGAATCATGTTGCTCCCCTTTAGGTCTGATAATATGGAGCGCTACAATTCGACCATAAATTGGCAATGATTGGCTGTAAACATTTCTATGTCACAGAATGAATCTCAATTTGGGTACATTTTGCTATGATGAGATCATTACCAGTGATAAAGGATAAACATTAAACTGATTACTATATTGTTATACTTGTGCATTTATGTTATAATATAAACATTAAAATTATTAATATAAACGTAAAATAAATATTATCTAATTAAATAACTATTATTCTTATTACTTTTATCTTAATCAAGAGGCAATAACAAGATATGAAGACCATGAAATGAATCCGTGGTATACACTTTTACACTTAGGTTAACCTTGTTGATCCCCTCAAGAAACCCTATTCGTTGCTCTACAACCAACACCAATAGCATATCTATTATTAATCATGACCAAAACCACCTTAACCCGACTAAAAACATGTCCTAACCTAAAATGGGTTTTATTCATTGACTCTTTCATCCACTGAATTTTAACCCTACAAAAGGATAATCCACAACAACCCATTGTATTGACCCAATATTTTTTACAATAACAATAGTTAATGATTGTTAGTGCACCAACTCCTCTAAAAGGATGTAATAAGTTCAACCCCCATAAAGATGTAACTTCACCAATTCCAATGTCTTTATTTGTGATCATGAAGTCCATATATATACTAAATCTTGTTCTTATGATGTTCCTCGTACTCGTTTGGATCCTTATACATCATATCCCAGTGGTTCTCTCGGAATTGAGAAACCAACTATTGATAAAATGCCTCACTCTCCCAAGGGTGTTTTAGGCATGACCACCCATAAGGGATAGAACCTAATAAGTCCAAGGGTCTAATAGGTTTATGACAACATTTTACAGGAATTGTTGGGAATTCATTAAACATGAATTTTAAAAAAATATCCAATGGACCAATCAAAACTGTATAGTATGGGGTGCTACAAAATCCACTTTCTTATCCCTAATTCCCAAAGAAACTAATCCTTCATTTTTTTTCCATTTTTTTGACCCATTTCTCTCTATAACACTGCCTATAAAATCCTCACCAAAGCCATCCAATTATCTTAAAATCACTCTCCCAATTATAATTTCGAAAAATCAAGAGGGATTTGTGCAAAAAACACAAATTTTAGACAATCTTCTCCTTACATAACAAGCCATTAATTCTTTTTTTTATAATGAAGAAATTTGGATTCATAAAATATGTTATTAATTTGATCAAAGCTTGCATAGGGGATCCCAAGATCCATGTTGGTGAATGGAAAAGCACTTAGTTTTTTTTAGAGATGGAGGGATATTTGATAAGGTTGTCCCCTCTCCCTTATTCTTTACATCATTGTTACTAAAACTTTGAGTAGGAAACTTGAAGCATACAGAAGAAACATAAATCTTCCAAGAATAACAATTGTACACGCAAAAAAAGGAAATAAATCACTCTTAGTTTGTTGATGGAACTCTTATGTTAGGAGGTTCTTGTTGGAATAATGTTGAAATAGGAGTTGTAGTTGAGACACGGGGTATTAACTTAGCGAAACGATGTCATAGCACCTTCGTCCATGGGATATTAAAGAATAGCCCTAATTTCACTAGATATTGTTAATTACCCACAAATATTATTTTCTTGATCCCCCCTCCCAATACATATTTTCGATTAAAAAGACCATGTTTTTACTAGAAACCACTTTTTATACCTGTCCAATACCTATAAACCCATGATACCCTACTTTCCACCCCCAATCCCTACAATATATTGACCTTATTCTTCACAATTAAAAAAACCCCTTTATGAATGGGCGTGATAAGATATTGTTAGACAAGGTGAGTCCCGATGAGTTGAGATTGGGTTGCTTGTATATATCTCTATATTAGAATGTGAATTTTTTGAGATCCAATCTTTGAAGACATAGAAATTGCTTTGTTAAGGATTTCGTCTACTATTTATTGTAATAAATTTTCATGAGTTAAATGAATTGGTGTGTTTACCATTCCTTGTGTGTATCAACCTTTTTGCTTTGATTTGTTTGTCCATATTTATGTTTGTAATGTCCCCAAAAATTGAAAAATAATAAAACAAAATTATAGGCTAGTAAAAACTCCCTAAACGGAACATTAATTACTTGTGGAACTATATCGTACACTTCATGTACCACTGTTTATTTGTAAGCTGTTCTTACTTTCAGTCATTATTTTTAATGTATCTTACTTATCATGTTGTACTGTTATTTACTGCTTAGTATTATGTTTATACTTTTGTCTCTTATGTGTCGTCACTAGATTTAAATGCTTCGTCCTTTCTGCATAGTCACACTTGTTAATTATAAAGTCCTAACTTAACTTTGCTTGTAGAAACAAAGTGGGCGGAATGGCGAGACTCGTTCTCCCTTGACGGTTTGAGAGGGAAAGGTGCTTATTTGTTCACAGGCTTACTTAGTTCTCTGAACTAAGGCACCTATTTTAATTCACATGCAGTTCATACTTTGTGACGGGGTCTTGTTTAACGAATACTGGAAGTCTTGATCTTTAAAGAACATACTATTGGTTGACTTTGGTTCCTTGTCGTCTCAAAATTATACCAGGTAAAATACCATTCTCGTCAATTTAACTCACTGCTAAATTTATTGTAGATTACTTATGCTTCATTACAGTATTTGTAATTTGTAATTTATTATTTTACATATTAGTATTAACTTCATTCTATGTGTATTTTATTAAATCTTATTAATATTTCTTATGTACCTCTTACTGCAGGTTATGCTCGTGGCTTTCAAAACGAGGTCATCGGTTTTATGAGGGTTAAAATATTTACGAAGCATAAGCTTAGGGCTTAATTGTATTGTATTAAGTTATGGCATAAAGCCTAAGGTTTACATTTTATATTTAATATATATATAATATCGCTTAACTTATGGTTAGTGCATACCAAGCCTATACTATGCACTAAACCTTAGCCATTGCAACTTATCAATATTGGTAATACATTACCTTTTGATATGATTAGGGTGGCGATATAACATATGGTTTGGAGCTTATAAGCGATGGGGTTTAACGATTGCATGGTGGGTGGAGATTATATCAAATCGACATTACCAAACTATAGCTTAATTGGTTTTGGATTTGGTGGTGGAAACCAGCTGGTTCCATTAATGCACCTTGGTTTTCATGGTAGCCAAGACTTAGGCTTGGATCATGATGGTTTGGACATTTTATTTTTCATTTTGGGTTTCTCTTGGCTCTACACAGAGGTTAATGGAGGTGACCTCCATGGCCACGAAGGTAAGGGCTCGTTTGGCTTCAAAGTATTTCAATGGTTTGGCATTGATGCATATAAACGTTGTCATACTTCTCACCTGGTTTGTGGATGGTTGCAGGTGCTAGAGTCTGTGGAGAGTATCATGGTTCAAAGCTCATCGTTGGTTCCTGTGTGATGCCAAAGGTGTAAGGCAAGCCTGCCAACAAGCCAATTCTTGTTATCTCTCGGCCTGACTGTGTGATGTATTTGTTCTTTAGTTTTGGGGTTTCATTGTGTTGATTTGAATTTCACATTCGGGATTGTAAAGAAATAGACTTAGGTTTTAAAAGTATTAAGGATTTTAAGCCATGGAGAAAATCTTAAGCCATTCGCCTCTATGTATGCATTTATGTTTTGGGTTTGTAAATCATATATGGATTTGGCTTTGGAGCCATGGGCTGCACCATTGCTTGCAATGGTGCCATAGCCCATTGGCATGCCTATGTGAGCTTCTTTTTGGCTTCTAAATGGACTGTGTGGAGATATTGCGATGATGGCAATACTGTAAAATGTAAAATACCCTGGGTTTTAATGAAATGGCCCTGGGTTTTATGCTTACTGTGTGTGTGAAAATGTATGTTGTGCTAATGGTTTATTGACACAGTTTTATAATGGCATATGCCTTTGTTGGTCTGTGTGTCGAGTATTTTATGTTTGGTTGATAAGGTTGATAGCATGGGGTATGGCCATGCCGTAAATAGCTTGATCCTTTCCCATCATGGCTATGATAATCTTCGATGTATTTTAATTACTATTTATATTTTATTTATTAGTTTATGGGTTAAATCGTTACAGGTTAGTTTTGTTAATAAAACCATGTTGTGTATTCTCGTTTGGCATTGTCGTGGCTTGGGTGAATGTTGTGCATGGTTTAAAATGGTTGTTTACTATTTTTAATGCTTTCATTAGTTTAGTATATATGTGGATTATATAGATATATAACTGCGAGGGGTGTAAGCCCACGATGGCCCTCGCCATTGTTGGTTTAGAGTCTTAAACTGGACTATGTGTAAAATATTACTTGGCTGAGGCCGTGCTCACAGCATTGGGTGAAATACAGGGTCTTATGACCTCACTGTAGCGTGAGGGTGTGATTAATGGTTATTTGAATTATGTTGAGTTTTATTTGATGTAGCCCACATACTTTAAGGCATAGCATGGCCATAGTTTAGATGCAAACAAAACCCATTAGAGTTCAACTATATTCAGGTGTTTATGTAATGTGTTGTATTTTAATTTATAAAAATGGTTGGGCTTGTATGCCCACAGGATTCGATTCCTGTCCCTACTTGAAATACATGGGTTTATAATATGATTTAGATATTGTTTAATTCGTTATGGCTATTTGTTTGATGAGTTATGTAATTTGGTTAAATGGTTATGCATAAATGAATTGGTTGTTTATGATGGATTAGATAGAACTGTGGGTGCTTTTATATATACAAATATGATGAGAGATTGATATAGGACCACATGGATGTTCATGGTGCCTCCTCTGTTTATTTAATTATGATGTTGATATTTAATGGAATTGATTTTCTATTTAGTTCATAGTTAATGAAACAGACCTTGAAAGGTCTTAATGGTTTATTTATTCCTTGATTTAATTTATATTCTAGTTATGTTACTAAGTATTTAGTATTCTGGTTTACTTACTGCGGTTAATAATTAGATGGATGCTATCATAGTTCCTTTATTGGTACTTTAGGTTGAAGCTAGTAATTATATATAATTATATGAATTCCTACCTTTGAACTAGTTTAAAATAACTTAAACAAGCCTATGCTGACAAATGAAATATGTCAGCAGAGTAATAAATCCTAGAGAATGATTACTTAGTTACTGGAAATCAAACCCTAGTTTATAGTAAACATAGTCTAAATACTGAAGTAAATACAGAAACAAACTTAAAGGTACAATCGTGGTAATATACAACATTAGATAACATTTATAGCCTAAGGGTAATATTTTAAGAAATACGAACCCTAGCAGATTCTAACCAGAGAATCAACCACATAGGGTTAGGAGATGCATTGAAATCCTTTACCTAGCATATCCAGCAATTAATCTAGGAAATAGAATAGACAGTCTAGGGTTTTAATTTAAGAAATGAAAACCCTAGGAGATATAGTCATAACTAGCATTTCTAGAGTTAGAAATATATAATGAACATTTACATAAAGTAGACAGCATTTATACTAGAAATGAACTTGACATACTAAGAACTCATACCTGTAATTTTCTAAAGCTCCTTTAATGGCTAAACCTGCACACTTTTAAATAACTAGCATTAAAAAATTTAGATAGATCTGACCTGTGATTTTGATGACCAAATCACTTGGGAACTACCACATTCCTCCCAACAATGACCTGGAACTGTTCCTAGTTTTAATCCGGATCCCCCCAAGTTGGACTCCAACATGCAAGTAGCTTAGAGATCCTAAGGTAAGGTTTCCTATCTAATGTATCAGATCTGGATCAGTTCTCCCTTTTTCCTTCCAGGAAATATTTCTTCAAGAATTTACTTGAGAGTAAATAGGCAGAAAAATGAATCCTCTAATGATTGATCAAAACCCCAATCCTTTCTTTGGCTTGAGTCTTTATAGACATACTTTTTAGTCAAAGGGACACTTGAATCAAGAAACCTTGGTTTCTTGATTTAACCCTTTTTAATTACTTTGGGTAATTATTAATATTTTAAATTAGAAACTTTCTACTAGTTCCTAGTTGGACTGTCATAGACATTATACTATTTATTAATTTTTAATAATAAATAATAATTGATGGAGATTCTCTTCTTTCTTTCTTTTATTTATATTATTAATATATTTAATTCTTTATACATACCATGTATAAAGTACATAATAATATAACACTTTGTTAACATTTGTCTTTGGGCATCATATACCATGATCCCTATACTTAATGACACTTCTTCATTAAGGTAAAGTAGGTAGATGGTTTAGGTCTACTAGGCTAGGAAACTCTAAACATCCTTGCATGTTGGATTCCCTTGTATAACGTGGTAGCTCTTCAGTACTTTGATGAGAATACATAAATTGGAAATTTCATTTAATCACTTGTAATAAGTATGATGGTATAAATATTTTTCTCGAGTCATTTTCACTCGAAAGTTATTAAGTTCTTTTTAGTAACCCCTATCACTTACCAACGCCCATACTCAACGCTTTAATAGGGTGTTACAATCCAATGCAATTCCAGATCTCTTCGCTCAACACTAATGCTAGGATGTACTTGTATGATACACCTAAGGGATACAATGGCAAAGGATCCGATGCTCCAGATATTATGCTCAACATCAACATGGAAGGCTCCAGGGCTTATTCCCAACACAACTAATTGTCTTTTCATGTGTTTCAGAGCTTCTCGCTCAACACAAAGGTAAGTACTCATGTGCTCCAGAGATTCTCGCTCAACATAAATCATCAATCACTCAAGTTATCCAACGCTCCTCGCTCAACACAAAACATCTCATCAATCATGTGCTTTAGGGTCCATGCCCAACACAAACAAGCATATACATATATCATCAATAATTGGCTTACGCCCAAAATATAAAACAAATAATCATGTTCATATGCAGTGCGTTCTTCGACCCAATATAAAAATAAAACATCAAGATCATCATCGTAATCAATAGGCACATGCATATAAGTGTTACGTCCAAAATTTAGGATATTACATCCGTCCTCGCTTAAAACAACACCGTGCCTAGTGTTCTATGGACTTGAAACGATAACATGAAATAAGGCGAGGTAATCCTTTCTCATGGTGGCCTCGTTCTCCCAAGTAGCCTCATCAGCCTTAAAGTTCTTCCACTGCACTTTCAATTGGACCACAGTGCGCTTCCTAAGCTGCACTTCTCTCTTATCCAGTATATGAGTAGGCCCAGGGTAAAACTCCCCTTCAAGTTCCACCTATAATAGGGACCAATTAACAACATGTTTAGTATCATAAACATATTTATTTTACAAATATGCATAGAAAACATTGTGGACTCTTACATGCACGGGAAACACTAGTTCATAAGCCACTGGCCCTTTCTTGGCCAGTATTTCAAAAGGTCCACAAAATCTAGGTGCTAACTTACCGCACCTACCCAAGCTCAACAAGCTTCGTTTGGATTTTACTTTCAAGTAAACATGATAGCCTATTTGAAAGTCCTTATCTTTCCTTTTTCGATCCGTGTAACTTTTTTGGCAGTCTTGTGCTTCTTTAAGGTTCACCTGTACCTTGGTAACCAACTGTTCCAATTCCATCAACAAATCAGGCCTTAACATAAGCCAATCCATCGGGATATCCCAAGTAACCGGTGTTCTACACTTCTATCCATATAGTACCTCAAAGGGACTCATCTTGGCAGAAGTCTGATAACCAATGTTATATGCAAACTCTACAAGGTGCAGGTAATCCTCCCACTTCATGGGATTGTTCATGACATACATTCAGAGCATGTCCTCAACAATTTGGTTTACTCTCTCTGTCTTCTCATCTGTCTATGGGTGATATGAAATGCTAAAGTTCAACTGTGTCTCCAATCTGGAGAATAAATATCTCCAAAAGTTTTCTGTAAACTTAACATCTCGATATGAGATCATTACCTTGGCTATCCCATGCAATCTAAATATCTCTTTCAAGAAGATATCAACAATGTTCACGGCCTTGTAGGTCAACTTCATATGAATAAAGTGTGTTTATTTCGACAACCTGTCGATTACCACAAAAATAGAATCATTTTTCTTCTTACTCTTTGGTAAACCGGTGATAAAGTCCATACTAATGACCTCCCACTTCCATTCTGAAATGGGTAACAGCTGCAGCAATCCCGTAGGATGTTGATGCTTAGCTTTGACTAGCTAGAATTCCTGACATTTCGAAATAAACATTGCAATGTCGACCTTTAACTTAGGCCATTAAAAGTGTCGCTTGACAACGGATATAATCTTTTGATATCCTGGGTACCCCGAGTAGGGTGCCCTATGAAATTCTATGAGGATGATAGACCGAAGGTCCCCTCCTTCTGGAATATACAAGCGATCCTTGGGCCATAGTAGTCTGGATTCGTCTACCTTGTATTCTTTTTGTTGTTGAAACAACCTGTCCTCCTGGAATTTCTTGAGGATTTCCACATAGAAGGGGTCAATTCCATTGGCCGGTCTAATCCTCTCATGCAAATTTGCATCGATCTGACTCAAGGTCACCTCATAAATCATATGAGTTCATCGGCTCAAAGCATCGGCAAACTTATTATCTTTTCCCTTAATGTCCATTAGCTCAAAGTGGTACTCGCTGACAAAAGCCAACCATTTGGCTTGTCTCGCGTTCAGATCTGGTTGATAACATAAATACTTCAGACTCATATTGTCTATCTTCAGAAGGAACTTCCTTCCCATGAGGTATTTCCTCCACATCCTCAAAGCATGGATGATGGCCGCTAACTCAAGGTCATGCATAGGATAATTTTTCTCATTCTCTTTTGACTTTCGTGACTCATAACATATCGCGTGATCATTCTACAAGAGGACTCCTCCAAGGCCTTCCTTGCTTGCATCCGTGCAAATAACGAAATCCCCGTTAGGATCCGCAATTCATAACACTGGTGCAGTCATCAAAAGTTGCTTAAGATTTTGAAAGCTTTCTTCACACTTAGCGGTCCAAGGCCTTCCTTCTCCCTGGTGTTTACTTCACTTTCATAGGTCGAGGATCTTATTTTTCGAAACTCCCCTTGAATACTGTCATTTCTTCTTTGCTTCTTTCTTCGGGGAGAAAGAGAGTCATCACTGGAAGGACTGTGATGATCTCCTTCATGTGCTTCAGGGGTGCGCTCTTCTTTTTCCTCTCCTCTTGAGCTGCTGGCCCGTTTTGGGTAAGGTTCTCTTTTGGAACTGTTTGTGGACTAGGTAGGTTTACCTTGTGGGCTTCCTCCCGTCATATTTCTCAGTAAGGCTTCATTTATAGCTTGTTGCTCCTTCCTTTTGTTCAGTTTTTCTTCTCTGAAACTTTTCAATTCATCTTGAAGGTTGTGTAGAGTTCTCAAAACATCATAGTTTAGCTCTACCACCAGCTCCACTTCCAGAGTGGGGGTGGTCATCTTTTCTTGCCGACTATTTTCTTCCTCATTATTCATAAACTGAATAGTGTTGTAAAAATTCTTGTAACTGCAAAAAAAATTAGTAACAGGAAAAATTTATGTTAGAAACCAAAATTTAATATTATACTTTATTTTCTTTGTAGTGATAGCTTGGTGCACCCATAAGTCTCTTAGTATTAAAACTAGGCTCTGATACCACTTGTAATGTCCCCAAAAATCGAAAAAAAATAAAAAATTATAGGCTAGTAAAAACTCCCTAGATGGAACATTATTTACTTGCGGAACTATGTCGTACACTTAATGTACCACTGTTTATTCGTAAGTTGTTCTTACATTCTATCTTTTACTTTCAATCATTATTTTTAATGTATATTACTTATGATGATGTACTATTGTTTACTGCTTACTATTATGTTTATGCTTTTGTCGCTTATGTGTCATCACCAAATTTAAATGCTTCGTCCTTTCTACATAGTCGCACTTGTTAATTATAAAGTCCTAACTTAACTTTGTTTGTGGAAACAAAGTGGGTGGAGTGGCGGGACTCATTCTCCCATGACGGTTTGAGAGGTAAAGGTGTTTATTTGTTCACACGATTAATTAGTTCTCTGAACTAAGGCACCTATTTTAATTCACATGTAGTTCATACTTTGCAACGGGGTCTTGTTTAACGAGTACTGGAAGTCTTGATCTTTAAAGAACATACTCTTGGTTGACTTTGGTTTCTTGTCGACTTAGAATTATACCAGGTAAAATACCATTCTCGTCAATTTATCTGTCACTCCTAAATTTCCTGTACATTACTTATGCTTCATTGTAGCATTTGTAGTTTATTGTTTTACATATTAGTATTAACTTCATTATATGTGTATTTTAAAATTTTTTATTAATATTTCTTATGTACCTCTTACTGCAAGTTATGCCTGTGGCTTTCAAAACCAGGTCATTGATTTTATGAGGGTTAAAATATTTAAGATGGCATATTACATATGCCATATTCACTAAGCATAAGCTTAGGGCTTAATTGTATTGTATTAAGTTATGGCTTAAAGCCTAAGGTTTACATGTTATATTTAATATATATAATATGAATTGACTTATGGTTAGCGAATACCAAGCCTGTACTATGCACTAAACCTTAGCCATTGCAACTTATCAATATTTGTAATACATTACCTGTTATAGAGAAAAATTCGTATGGCTTGGGGTACCACAACAGACAAGGAAATCAATCCTTTTCTATATGCAAGATAAACCAAATATCTAACACTAAAGGATCTCAACACATACCTTATTCCAAATGGTTGATGTAGATCCCCATTGAGCTTTTCCACTCTCGCTTATATTGATAAATTGCAATCTCAACACTCAACAAACAAGACAAGCATGCTATATATAATTGTGTTAGACCTACTCTAGCATATATAATCAATAACATATAAGCATTTAAAAGCATCCATGGATCAAATACTCATTTAAATACACATTATTGGACAACAAAAGATATTTCTATTGATATAAATTAGAGATTACAATAGTGACAACCTCTGTCAGCACGTCTGCGAATCGGAGAAACTGAGTCCCCCACTTGGGCCTCCACCACTTCAATCCTCCATCTCTCGATAGCAAGCTCACAAGCAAAGGCAAGCTTGGGAAGAACACAAAGTGCTCCAAGGGACAAAGGGATGCAGACTCAAGTATAAGCTCTGGCAATAATGGACTATAGTTTTCTTGCTCTTCAATTCCTCTCTCCTTCAATGTATCCAAAGGTTTCCTTATATAGCTCTTCAATGGGGTAATGGAAGGTCAAATCTAAGTGATCTCAAGGCATATGGAAGGGCAAGAGACAAGTGACTCGGATCCACATCAAGGAAAACTCCAAAATCATTTGGCCTTTTGCACACATCCTGATGTACGCGGGTTTAAGGGTCAAATCTGCGTATATACGTGAGAAAGGGATTAAAAGTCGCGTATGGAAAATAATGCATGTTTTTAGGGATGATCCTGGAAACATCAAAGGTACAAAAATGGTCCATGGGGTCTAAAGAGTTTCCAGAGGGACAAGGAAGGCCATAAAGGTGTGATCCACCATGTGTGGTAAAATCAGTTGTAACAAATGCCCCCTAATGTGTGAGGTCAAAGGGGTCATACGATGGCCAAAATACATTATAAGTCCATCCCAGAAGTGGAGTGATGAAGAACCCAGTGGAAGAACCAGCCATCCAATCAGTACAATACAATGATCAAACTCTGCACATAACTGCAAGTAGATGTAGCAGTCCCGGATACATAAGAGTACAATGGCCATGAATAGGCATGATACAAAATATGACATGTGTGGTCATCGCCACGTATAATATAGGTAGATCAGAATCTCCATGATGAAGATATACAAAGGATCATGATATCCATAAAGGCTGAAGATATATAATGGATCAAGATCTCCATAATGGTTGTAAATGTCTGACATATACTGGAATCAAGTCACGAGAGCTGAAATCTCATGAACGCTGGCACGATCAAGGAGGTAGCATATAAGAGATGCCACCCATCTGGAAGGTCTTCTACACAATCAGCTACGAGTACATGTCCTACTATGTGAATAGAGGTGTCGAGTTCAAACATAGTAGTCCATCGTCTGATTACCGATCATTGATGTATACCGTTAACAGACCCGATATCACCCATCGATAATGAAAATGGGAATTAAGGTAATAGAGTGCAAACTAACAAGTGTGAATAAATGTGTTGAGGTCTAACAATTGAGAGATCCACCAATCACAGGACATTAAAGTATTACCAAAAACTTTTGATGGCGAGAGAACCTGCCACTGATAACTGCAAGTCTCAAGGAACTCAAAAATGACTCTAGATTCCTATCCCAGAATAAATGATTTGAAGTCGATGGGATGGAATCCGCTAGAAGGAGGGAATTAAGGAATTCCCCATCATCCAACATGAGGTACTCAGCAAAGCTATATAATGTGGAAGGACTCGATCATAATGTGCACAAACTAGTAACGGTACTTGGAATGGATGACATGCAAAGTCAAGAGAACTGAGGAATGGCCGACTCAGGTTTCAACTTCCTTCGAACAAGAGAATAAAGGCGAATTGTGACTGAACGTAGGCAGCATAGACTCAATATACAAAAATGGGACATCTCTGCGACATAGGAGGCATCGACAAAGGCTACATAGGGACTGGAAGCTTAACTAGTCAGTGGAGATCAAATCAAAGAAACGAGTACAGCTCCTAAAGTCAAACTATTAACCCAACCAACGGATGTGATATACAGTGCTCTGTTCAAAGGCGACACAACTCGACTGCTGCCAAAGATAACATCTTTTCTTGTCCGGCTTTTTGGTTTTTTTATTCTTTTGGAATTTTTTCAAATATTTTGAAAAGGTTGAAAAAGAATAAAAGTGCTTTATAGTTACAGATTAGGAGGAGATGAGTGTCAAATGGACAAACAAACTATTTCCAAGCAATGGAACATACCTATTCTCAATGCAAGGACACATGTGTAGGATAGCGACACTCGGGGGAAAGTCCCCTCCTGGTAAAAATAGGGAATCAAACTGCAAAGGATATACAAAATGGCTCTGCATGGCTAGACATGATACAAGCTCGGGCTATATGGATGATACTCAAAGTCAGGGAAGCCGACATAAGGCTCAATGAGGCAAGCAAAGCTCATGATAATGCAATTACAACTTGACATAAGGGAGTCCGATGGAAACAGGCCAGCAAAAGATCAAGAGGAGTATGAGGCTCTTGTGAAAAGACATGGCGATACTATACAACGGACTCCCACGCCCTAAAAGAAAAACTATCGGTATGGGCACCAAATGCAAAGAAGGAGATAACTAGGGCACCCATGTAAGATCAAACTCTACCATTCACATCATGTCACTTCTAAAACAACAAGAAGGTTCTGTGACAGGATAGAATGGGTTCGTACCTAAGGTTATAATGAAACGGTCATAAGGTCATGCAAAATGAAAATGGAGGTGAAATCTAACCGATATGTCAGTTTAAATATCATACCTGAAATCGGCATGAACGGGTCAAAACAATGGTTGAAACAACGCTCAAAACAGTCTCCTACATCATCAGATTAGTCAAAAATGGTCCAAAAGGGTCAGATACGGTCCAAAACTATAGAAATGGGGTAAAAATTTTCAAAATTTTCAAAATTTTTCTATAAATAGTAAAAAATTCAAAAATTACATATCATTTGAAATTTTTACCCAATTGAGCTCAGAACTTCAAACGCAAATTCCGGGAGTTTCGTCCGGCAAAATTCGACACCGTTTTTTCCAGGTAACTTCTCATGCCCTGCTCTTCCATTTGCATGTAAATTTTTTCAATTTCCATGGTCAAAATCAATTTCTATGCTGTTCTAAGATGGTCGTTTTGACCCACGTAGAAATCAAGGCTTTTTACACTTATAGGGCTGGCTATACACGGAAAAACCACCCAAACCCACATACATACGAGTATGTTTTGCAAATAGTCGCGTATGCGGCCGCGCATATGGTTTTTTGAAGCAAATATTGACCAAAACTTAATTCTAATGTGCAGGATGGTTCTAGAATGGAGGGAGAGAGAACCTGGGGATGTAGAAGAGGCTGTATGGGGTGATCTAATGGCTCAAAAAGCTCTCTGTGCATGTGGGCTATACAAGTTTTGGTGTCTTGGAAGATTGAGGGCCAAACCAAGACTACTGCAGATTCTAGTAGACTACTGGGATCCTGACTCAAATTATTTTCAGATCGACGGGATGTCCCTCACTATAGAGGTGGAGGACATATATTTCATTATTGGATTGTGCCGACGGGGACAGGTGGTGAACCTACACTCTCGCGGGCCCAAAGATGGCCTCACCATTGATGAGTACATTGTTGTATATTGTTTTTCAGATACAGAAAAGGTTTGGAGTCAAATCTCGACAAACTCCATACAGGTGTTGGGGCTGAAAGCCATACTATTGGCACTCAACAGGATAGATGGTCTAGCATCACTCCACCAGGCCTCGCGACCATTGATGTTCTATGCAGTGGAGTGCATGAGACCTACAGTTTATGACTGGAGCACTGCGCTGTTGAGTAACATGAAGCAGCAGCTCAATGAATGCAAGATGGGTAGGGTACGAAACTTTGGTTTCGACAATATACTGAGCACATTCTTCTTTGAGCGTGTTTCGGGGCTAAGCTCTAGAGCTAATTTTTCTCCTCATAGGGTTCGAGATTTGGCCCAATGACGTTGGGTAGATGCGATGTGTAGACCGGGCGGAGGTAGGGTGTCTAACCCCTACCCAGCTGATTTCTTTCCATGGTGGCGGCGACAGATAGTTGCCATCGAGGATTATCCCTATGTCGGGATATATTTTCAGGGAGATCCCGACATGCCTATGCCACCAGGAGAAGCATACGGTGACATTGGTAATGAATCCCAACCCTCTTTTTAAAGTTTTTTGAAGTATTTAATTTTTTGTGTTTTTTGATATATGGAATCAAAAGACATGTTTTTGTGTGACAAACCATAGTGACACTCTGTCATATGTATGCAGATGTTGGCCCACGACGGCCTGATGGCTTCCCTCATCATAGACAGAGGGGAAGAGGAGATGACATCATGGGTGTGGATGCGGAGCAGACGCTCCAAAGCATCCACACAAACTTTGTATGATTAACACATCGGGTACCCATGGCACAAGTCGAGGACTTTCCTGAGGCCATGCAGCGTCAGGTGGTTGGAGTACCACGAGCATGGGTTCGGTTATTCCGACGACTAGCTAGAGCCATGGTGTTCTTCCACGATCAGAACTCCCCTCCTCCTCCACAGGCTTAGAGACCTGAGAGTGATTCATTTTTGTACTACCGTGTATTATATTTTGGTGGCTCGGAAGCCCCATTTTTGTATTATGACACTTATGTATTATGACGTCACTTTTTGGATGTTTAATGAAAAACTTTTATGATAATCGATTTTATTTATCTACATGTGTAAAAATGTATGTTTGTGATGTGCTTATGGTCTATGAAACAAATGCCAATCTAAAACATAGTTAGCATATGAGTCAACAACTTGATTATAAATTCTTGGAACATGTATGTATGTTATGTTGTCAAATTGTCGTTCTAACAATATCACACGTAAGAATCTTCGTAATAATGTTGGATCCCTGACATGATACAAGCCATTAATTTGTGACACTACTAACTGTGAATATAGACGTACCTCAAGAGAGAGAACACCATGTGAAATGGCATCCCGTAAAAGTTCAATAATGGCACTATACTCAGCAACATTGTTCGAAGAGGGTCGTAAACATACGCCTCCTGAAGACAATACCTGGCCCGTAGGAGTATAAATCACCCAAGCAATAGAGGCTGAGTGTTGAGTGTGACGGCTAGCACCATCAGCAAATCCTATATAGGCGGAAGACTCCATTGACATCTGCCATAAGAAACGAAAGCTAATAAACAAACCCAATCACCATAAGAAAAACCTAACTATGAAAAACTATATAATAATATACAATAGTCAGCCCTGGCTGAAGATCATGCATAGTATTTTTTAAGATAGATCCCATTTCTAGGCTCCACCAAGGCTGTCCCTTCATAATCCACCAGCTCATAGGCGCCCTTCTCTAACACACATTTGACAACGTAAGGACCATGCCACATGGGATTAAACTTTCCTACCCCAAGTGTTCTTTAGCTTGATCCCATAAAAGGACCAAATCACCTTCACTAAACCTCCTCAGATAGACAAACTTATAATATTGGAATTTAACGCGATGCTTATTTACTTCTAGATCCACTAAGGCATCTCAGCGCTGCTCATCAAGCTGCTCTAAGTGGACCAAACGTTCCTCTAATGCGAAAGTGTCTGGTAAAAGTTCTATGGCTAGCTTCAATGAAGGGATTTCGCATTCAACCGGCAAGACAGACTCCACTCCATGTACAATTTGATATGGAGAAAAACCAGTGGCAGTCTTAACCGCGGTCCTATAAACTCACAAAGCAGGATATAATATGATATGCCAATTCATTTTGTTTTGTGCGATGGTTCGTTGGAGAATGGACTTAAGTGATTTGTTCACTGATTCAACCTGTCCATTTGCTTGAGGGTAATAAGAAGAGGAATGCTCCTGCTTATACCCTGACTTCAAGGCCAACTCTTCCATCATTTGATTCTGAAAGTGCCTACCATGGTCAGTGACAAGCTCCTTCGGAATACCGAACCGCGTAATGATCTAGTTGAATACGAAATGTGCGGCTGTCTCACCGTCGGATTTAACCATGGGCATAGCCTTAGCTTATTTCATGAAAGATTCAACAGCCACTATAATATGATGATGCCCCCCAGTTGAAGTTGGGTTGCAATCCATGAAATCAAGCCCCCACTTGGTGAAGGGACTGGCGATGATAATCGGATGTAATGGGGCAGGATGTGAGCACATATTGCATGCAAACACCTAGCAAGGGTGGCACTTCTTGACCACATTGACACAATCTTTAAAGATCGACAGCTAGAAATAACCCGCTCTCAAGATTTTTTGGGCCGTAGAAAGCCCAGATAAATGACCACCACACGCCCCTCCATGGCAATCATTTAGCACAAGCTCAGCCTCCTCATGAGTTAAACAACGGCATAAAATGGAATCTACCCCAAGACAGTATAAAGTGTTATCCACTATAAGGTAGTTCTTAGATATGTGACCTAATCGTCGTCGTTCATCCCATGAAAGGTGAGTAGGAACCTTCAATGTTTGTAAATATATGATGATATCCCCATACCATGGATCCAAAGTTGAGATCAGGAAAATGTGCTCATCGACAAATGTATCCTCACAAACTTCCTCCTCCTCCTTGCTTGGGAAATCATAAATAAGCTCCACAAAAATCAACAATTTCTTCGTTTTTTCCAAAACAAACTCGAGATCGAATTCTTGCAAAATGAAAATCCACTTATTATACTTTCCCCCGATCATCCTTCTAGTGAGGACAAACTGAAATGGATTGACATGGGCTAACACCAAGGTTTGGCGAAGGAGAATGTAGTGTCTCAATCTATGAACCACATGAACGGTAGCTAAGGCAAGCTTCTCCACATGGGAATAACGGATCTCTACATCTATAAGGCTTCAGCTCAAATAATATATGACATGCTCATGGAGCTCCTCATCATCCTGAACCAAAACCATACCAATCGTCTCCATGGACGCGGCCACATAAAGCAAAAAGTCGCAACTATAGTCGGGTGGGCTAATCACAGGGTCCAATGCTTAAGCTCTCTTAAGCGCATCAAAGGACTCCTGGGCTTGCTCATCCCAACAAAAGGTAGTGTCCTTCTTCAAAAGACGCATAAATCCTTTATTCAAATTGGCAAATTTAACCATGAATTTCTGCAAGAAATTTACCATGCCTTGCAAACATTGAAGATGTCTAATATTTCTCGGGGGAGACAATTGAAGTATTGCCTCAACCTTTAAGGGATCAACTCTTATGCCCTCCTTGGAAACAATGAACCCTAACAAATGACCAGACTTCATGCAAAAGATGCACTTATGAGGATTTAACCTAACCAAGTAATGACGACATCTTTCGAACACTAATCTCAAATGGTAGGGATGACGCATTTTCATACGAGAATGAGCAGCAAGGTCATCCAAAAAGACTTTAATAATCAATTTGAGATCATGGAAGGTAAAGGTCATATCCCGCTGAAATGTGGCTCCGGCGTTTTTAAGACCGAAAGACATCTTTCGATATGCAAATGTACCCCAAGGACAAACAAATGCAGATTTATGTTGGTCTTAGGACATGAATGATTTAAGTCATGGAAAACAGTGCATATATAGATTGCTCACTGATTCTTATCAACCGGAACAGGTTTTGAAACCCACTCCTTCAAGGGAACAGGATAGATAAAACCAACGTTTAACAGCTTTTCTATCTCAGCCTTAATCGCAGGTGCTTTTCTAGGATTCACCACACGCAAGCATTTTCGAACAGGCTTTTCATTCGGATAGGTCTTGATTTCATGTTCGACAATACAAGGGTTGATACCTAGCATTTCCTCGTATGACCAAGAAAAGATATCATGAGATTCTTTGAATAGCTCGGTATACTCTTGAATCTCAGCACGGGAACATTCTGCCCCAATATAGACATTCTCAATCTTTCCAGGATCGCGAGAGATATTGATAGGAATAGTAGGGGATATATTCTCCATGTTCCCATCAGCCATCACACCAGGAGAGCTTAATGGAACCACGGGACTACCAATCCTCTCACTAAGAATCTCCCTAAAGTCCTCACGCTCTAAATGGTCAAGCTCAGGAAGAAAATAGGATCTATGATGTAACTCTTCCCAAGGTGGGTCAACCCCAGACATGGCCTCAACAATAGATTCATCTGATGGAAAAACATTATCAAGGAAATCATGTGCGTGAGAAGACTCAACTGCCCATGCAGGCAGCGCATACGGGTCCTCCTCCTCTGTCTGTGAAGAGGAAGGACTAGGCTCTGCAACACATTCAAGATTCGCTTGATATGCTATCATTGCTGTAGGAAATGGCACGTCCGTTTCGATAGTTCTGTTCGAAGGATTCGGTGTAGGAAGAATCCAAGGATCTTCCATATAGGTAGTGCGAAAAGACACCAAACTCAAAGAAGACGAAGCCCCACTGAAACTAGACCCGATCATAAGAACGGGTGCATGACAACTAAAGGTTCTCATAAGGGATGGATACATGCCAACACCCACACTCCCAGTTGCCAGCTGAGAATGATCGATAATCGGGATAGAGGTTCCTGATGATGCTGTAACACTCGGATTTTTGAAAGATGTCTAATCAATCATAACAATCTTCCCATTAAATGGAAAGCATACAACTCAAAATAGAGAAGAGGATACGGCTTGCATACTGTACATCAAATTTCGACCCAGTAACAAATTGTAGTCAAGGGGCGCATCAACCACCTTGACCTTGATCGCGACGGTCTTCCCTCCTAAACGGACCTTAAGAGAAGGAAGAATTTCGTGCGTCTGAAACGATATACCATCAAAGGCAGTAAACATGGTAGAGGATTTAGACAACTTGGGGGAACCCAAACCCTTCCAACATGACAAAGACATCACAGAAGCAGCAGCGCCTTCGTCAATCACAGTGCGTTTGACGGTCATGTTAAGACATTCTACATGAATCAAGAGAGACACATAGTAATGCAAGCGAGGTTGCAGTCCCACGGTTTCAAATTTGATGACGGAAGAAGAGTTATCATCATTAACACCAAGAGCATAAAGCAAAGCCTTCCTTTGTGAAGGACAACTCTGAATTACTTCAAGCGCAAACATCGTACAAGGAGTATGGCCCAAATCCTCAACAACAGAATAGTTCTGGGCGGCTCGGGCATTAGGGTTGTGCCCCGAACGCTTTAGGATTCCCTTAGGAATGCAAGGTGCAACTTCAGGTTTATCCATATGGTTTTCAATACATAAAGGACTCTCAAGTGGAGTAGGTTCCTTTCCAAGGTATGGTTGTGACGAACCATAGTCCTTCACATGAGTCACAACCTTAGTAGCACGCACCATGTTGATGCAACCATGACCAGTATTGGCTTCCGGCGGGTCTTGATCTCCACCAGACTGATCATGGGTCCTCAAGTTCATGTTTTGATTATGGGGTAAAGGATTGGTCAGCACAGCTGGGCCCTATGCTATGAACCTCGAGGCGTCTTCCATACGAGGGCACAAGTGAGTGAGGTGGTCATCCTTACAAAACTTGCAAGGAAACTTAACCTTACATTTAGAATTCTTGTCCCCCCCAGCATTACGGTTGTTCTTGTCATTAAAATTGGAATTTTCATTCTTGTTCCCACCCTTACGATTGTTTTTACCCTTCTTTTTATTCCTTCCAGGCTGTTGGTTACCCTTCTAGTCAGATGATTGCACAGCAAGCACATTCGTCATTTGGGTGGGTTGAGACGAAGCCATGGCTTGTCCCGAGGCAGATTGGTTGATAGACAATTGACTCACCTATTTCATAACCGAATACGCAGGTTTGGTACTCGTACAACCCACAATGCCATCGGCATGCGGTCTAGGTTTGATCTTGGGGTCGAAACTAGAACGCAGAGCATTAGGAATGATCTCATATAATAATCCGGATTGAGCATAAATCAAATCCAATTCCTGTGCCCTAAAAATTGCTTGTTCCTCGTTCTAAAATCTGGATGTAGAAACATCCTTCACTATGTAAGGCAGTAACGATTTAAGGAACCACTCAAGGAGAAACTCCGGTGGTATGAAGGCTTTAATCAACCTCTTCCATCTACGCCATTCTTGGATATGGTCCGAGATATGTGTGGCTTTGTCTTGCTGAAATTTCGACAAGAGTTATATACCAACGTCATAACGCACTGGTAGTTGGAAGTGATTAAGGAAATTCATAGCAAGGTCATCGAACAAAACGAATCACCCTCTCGGTAACTCTATGTACCATTTTGCTGCAGGCCCGATGAGGGTGCATTGAAATAGCCTTAAACGGATCAAATCATTGTGTAAGGAATTGGAAGAGCACCAAAGGTGAAAGGTAGTGACATGTTCACTAAGCTCTTCTCCTGGTTTTCCCTCGAATTTGGGAATGTCCGAGGGAAGTTTGCTAGGGACATCATGCCAAGCCAAGTCATGAGATACCGGATCGTTCATTAGTCTCGACAAGTCAGGTAAATTTAACGTTGCGAGGAAAGGGATCCTAGGTTGAGCATGTCAATGCCATGCTCCCTGATAATGTTGGTTCACATAAGGCTGATTACTGTAATATGCCCATAAGATGCCCCATGAGATGCCCCATGAGAATTCCCATGAGAAGCTCCATAAGTAGGAATATGGGGAACACCATGCGATGGACCATAATACTATCTAGAAATAGGAATGTGACCCCCTGAGAAAATAGGAGGTACTTGACTCTAAGAAACTATTGTGCAAGCAGTCATAGTACGAACATGACTAGTAACAACATTCTGGCCCGAAGGACCACGTGAATGAGGGGGAGGAAGGGTTGTCAAAAATGCATTCGAAGGAGTAGGAATAGAGGATGAAGGGACATGTGAAGGGATATAAGTGGTATTCCCTATGTTCACTCGCCTCGGTTCTAGTATCTGAATATGACTACTAACATCAGGTCTAGGACGTGCATGTGACGTAGCTTCCACCACCGGGATGGAAGGTGCAATGTGACTAGTGCTCCCAAATCTCTCCACACGGAAATGAATAGAAGTGCCCCCATGCGTAGTGCTAGGTTCAATTTCTGACTCGGCATGATGTGCCAGATCATGTGCAAGGATATCAGGAATTCCATAACTATCACAACCAGTACTTGCAGGCTCATTAGGAGTCTTGTCGCCTGGAAACCAATACCGACGACTTGTGAATGAGGGATCATACCCAAAGTGTGTAGGTATATCAGGTGAAGGATCATATACAGGAATAGGATCTTCTTCCCCAACCTCGTGAGGTGGAGAAGACATCTCAGGAATTTCATCTTCATGATCTCCCATCGTGTGTGAATCAATGTGAGAAGTAGTCCACCCGGACTGTCTGTTTCTCTCTCCCAAAGGAGGAGGAGATGTAGAAGGCGAAAGTCCTGCTAAATGACAATAACGACGAAGAGACACACCCAAATCCATAATGACTCAAAAAATGAAAAAGACTCTTCTAATTACACAAACCCTAGGAAAACTAGCGTGCACAGAGCATACAGCTATATAATGTAAAGCCAAATCACAAGCAAACAAGGGTAGGGTATGTGAGCTCCCAAATGAAGCAGGTATCTCTTTCCCAAGAGAGGCTTGAGACTCCCATACACAACAAGCGGAGGTTCGTAACCAATTATTGTGTCCCTCAACTTCAACACATATAGCAACTATGATGTCTGATCCCAACCTGGCCGAGACACCTGCAGAATAACCCCTGTGAAGTACCCCCTCGATAACCTAGGTAAGGAAACTAAGGTCACCTCAATATAATCAATGCTTAGGCATACAGCCGTAGGTGGGATTGACCATATCGGTAGGGTAGCAAAGCCCAAAACTCTCGAAAGAGCCCCCAGATACGAATAAAATCCTGGAAATATCTCCGGTGCTACTTAGTTATGACCAGGGGTCATCCCAATCATTAACCTCTCACACTGCCTCGTGCTTAACTCCCTTGTAAGAGGAGGATCCTGAGAAACACTAATTATACCAAGGAATTTCACACTCTCACCTGGACAAACACATACATGTTTTGTTTAGTGGTCTTGGAGAATTTACTCACAATGAACTATTCCAAGACCCTCAGAACCTAACCTTGTTGGTGTACCCTATAAAAGAAAATAGTGTAATCCATTTTAATTAAGCGTTGATTTTATTTGGATTATTACTCAAAAGGGAAAATGACCGTGCAACTAATGGTGTTATGATGCAACAGGAAGTAAAATGCACACCTAACAATCAATGCAAATGCACTGGGTCGAATGAGAAATAGGGCATGCTACTACGTGAAATGCAAAATTTCCTTCAAATGACAAATGCAATCGTTCCTATATGAAAGCCTAACTAATACTCTTCCAAGCAAATCTAGTGCAAGTACCATGCAAAATGCAAAGTGCAATGATGCATAATGATGCAAAAAAACAAATATTTTTGTATTTTTTGAATAAAAATGAGATAATAAAGCAAAAGAATGACTCTACCACCCCCCAGACTCTGCAAGCACTATCAAATAGCACCCATGCAAAGCACTAAGGTAAAAGAGACCTAATGAACTAATCCCAAAACAAAAAATCGAAAATGCAATGACAAGAACATTCTAAAAAAAAAAAATTTATCCTAAAAAGCATCTTTGGTCAAAAACAAAGGTGTATACAAACTCTAGAAACATCTAAGGAGACTCAACAATCATCAAAACTCACCCAGCAACACTTAATCTTCCTTTAAAAGGAAAAACTCAGGGCATACGCGACTGTGTGCAGAAAACCTGCGTATGTACACAGATATCTCAGTCAAACCCACGTGTACACGCGATTGCGAGGCAAAAACTCATGTACAGGAATAAAAAGAGATAAAAATGAAGGCAAACAGACACGCTAAGACAAAATTTACTCCTATCATACACTACCAGGCAAACATGCCCCCAGACCCGACTCAGAAATAGAGAAATCAGAGCAATTCAAGAACATTGAATGTCAATAAAAAACCCCAAAGGAAAATGACTAGGAACTCCCAAGCGAAGTCGCCAATTTTGTTACGGAGAAAAATTCCTATGGCTTGCAGTACCACAACAGACAGGGTGACTTCAGAAATCAATCATTTCCTATATGCAAGAGAAACCAAATATCTAACACTAAAGGATCTCGACACATAACTTATTCCGAATGGTTGATGTAGATCCCCGTTGAGCTTTTCCACTCTCACTTGTATTGATAAATTACTATCTCAACACTTAGCAAACAAGACAATCATGCTATATATAATTGTGTTAGACCTACTCTAGCACATATAATCAATAACATATAAGCATTTAAAAGCATCCATGGATCAAATACTCATTTAAATACACATTATTGGCCAGGAAAAGATATTTCTATTGATATAAATCAGAGATTACAATAGTGACAACCTCTGTCGATACGTCTGTGAATCGGAGAAACTGAGTCCCCCACTTGGGCCTCCACCACTTCAATCCTCCATCTCTGGATAGCAATCTCACAAGAAAAGGCAAGCTTGGGAAGAACACAAAGTGCTCCAAGGGACAAAGGGATGCAGACTCAAGTATAAGCTTCGACAATAATGGACTATAGTTTTCTTGCTCTTCAATTCCTCTCTCCTTCAATGTATCCAAAGGGTTCCTTCTATAGCTCTTCAATGGGGTAATGGAATGTCAAATCCGAGTGATCTCAAGGCATATGGAAGGCCAAGAGACAAGTGACTCAGATCCACATCAAGGAAAACTCCAAAATCATTTGGCCTTTTACACACATCCCGATGTACATGGGTTTAAGGGTCAAATCCGCGTATATACGCGAAAAAGGGATTAAAAGTCGTGTATGGAAAATAATGCATGTTTTAGGGATGATCCTGGAAACATCAAAGGTACAAAAATGGTCCATGGGGTCTAAAGAGTCTGTAGAGGGATAGGGAAGGCCATAAAGGTGTGATCCACCATGTGTGGTAAAATCAGCTGTAACATTACCTTTTGATATGATTAGGGTGGCGATATAACATATGGTTTGGAGCTTATAATGATGGGGTTTAATGATTTCATGGTGGGGGGAGATTATATCAAATTGATGTTACCAAACTATAGCTTAATGGGTTTTGGATTTGGTGGTGGAAACCAGCTGGTGCCATTAATGCACCTTGGTTTTCATGGCAGCCAAGCCTTAGGCTTGGCTCACGATGGTTTGGGCATTTCGTTTGTCATTTTGGGTTTCTCTTGGCTCTACGCAGAGGTTAATGGAGGAAACCTCCATGGCCACGAAGGTAAGGGCTCGTTTGGCTTCAAATTATTTCGATGGTTTAGCATTGATGAATTTAAACATTGTCATACTTCTCACCTGGTTTGTGGATGGTTGCAAGTGCTAGGGTCTATGGAGAGTATCGTAGTTCAAAGCTTATCGCTGGTTCCTGTGTGATACCAAAGGTGTAAGTTAATCCTGCCAACAAGCCAATGCTTGTTATCTCTCGGCCTGACTGTGTAATGTCTTCGTTGTTTAGTTTTGGGGTTTCACTGTGTTGATTTGAATTTTTCCTTCAGGCTTGTAAAGAAACTGACTTAGGTTTTAAAAGTATTAAGGATTTTAAGCCATCGAGTGAATCTTAAGCCATTCGGCTCTGTGTATGTGTTTATGTTTTGGGATTGTAAATCATATATGTATTTGGATTTTAAGCCATGGGCTACACCATTGCTTGCAATGGTGCCATAACCCATTGGCATGCCTGTGTGGACTTCATTTTGGATTCTAAATGGACTGTAGAGAGATACTGCGATGATGTAAATACTGTACAATTTAAATACACTGCATTTTAATGAAATGGTCGTGGGTTTTATGCTTACTGTGGATGTGGAAATGTATGTTGCATTAATGGTTTATTAACACAGGGTTTTATAATAGCATACACCTTCGTTGGTCTTTGTGTTGAGTATTTTATGTTTGGTTGATAAGGTTGACAGTGTGGGGTATGGCCATGCCATAAATGGCTTGAGCCTTTCCCATCATGGCTTCGATAGTCTTCGATGTATTTTAATTACTCTTTATATTGTATTTATTAGTTTATGGGTTAAATCGTTACACGATAGTTTTGTTAATAAAACCATGTTGTGTATTCTTGTTTGGCATTGTCGTGGCTTGGGTGAATGTTGCGCATGGTTTAAAATGGTTGTTTATTGTTTTTAATGCTTTCATTATTTTAGTATATATGTGGATTATATAGATATATAACTGCCAGGGGTGTAAGCCAATGATGGCCTTCGTCGTTATTGGTTTAGACTCTTAAAATGGACTATGTGTAAAATATTACTTGGTCGAGGCCATGCTCACAGCATTGGGTGAAATAAAGGGTCTTACAACGTTGTTGTAGCATGAGGGTTTGATTAATGGTTATTTGAATTATGTTTAGTTTTATTCAATGTAGCCCACATACTTTAAGGTATTGTGTGGCCATAGTTTAGATGCAAGTGAAACCTGTTAGAGCTCAACTTTGTTCGGGTGTTGATGTAATGTGTTGTATTTTAATTTATAAAAAGGGTTGGGCTTGTATTCCCACAGGATTCCATTCCTGTCCCTACTTGAAATACATGGGTTTATAATATGATTTCGATATTGTTCAATTCGTTATGGGTATTTTTTTGATGAGTTATGTAATTTGGTTAAATGGTTATGCATAAATGAATTGGTTGTTTATGATGGATTAGATCGAACTGTGGGTGCTTTTATATATATAAATATGATCAGAGATTGATATAGGACCACATGGATGGTCACAATGCCTCCTCTATTTATTTAATTATGATGCTAATATTTAATGGAATTGATTTTCTATTTAGTTTATAGTTAATGAAACAGACCTTGAAAGGTCTTAATGGTTTATTTATTCCTTAATTTAATTTATATTCTAGTTATGTTACTAAATACTTATATTTAGTATTCTGGTTTACTTACTGTGGTTAATAATTACATGGATACTATCATAGTTCCTTTATTGGTACTTTAGGTTGAAGCTATTAATTATATATAATTATGTGAATTCCTACCTATGAACTAGTTTAAAATAACTTAAACAAGCCTATGCTGACAAATGAAATATGTCAGCAAAGTAATAAAGCCTAGAGAACGATTACTTAGTTATTGAAAATCAAACCCTAGTTTATAGTAAACATAATCTAAATACTAAAGTAAATACAGAAACAAACTTAAAGGTACAATCTTGGTAATATACAGCATATGATAACATTTATAGCCTAAGGGTAATATTTTAAGAAATACAAACCCTAGCAGATTATAATGAGAGAATCAAACACATAGGGTTAGGATATGCATTGAAATCATTTACATAGCATATCCAGCAATTAATCTAGGAAATATAATAGACAGTCTAGGGTTACAATTTAAGAAATGAAAACCCAAGGAGATATAGTGAGAAAGAGCATTTCTAGGGTTAGAAATATATAATGAACCATTACATAAAGCAGCCAGCATTTATACTAGAAATGAACTTGACATACTAAGAACTCATACCTATAATTTTCTGAAGCTCCTTTAATGGTTGAACCTGCACACTTTCAAATAACCACCATTAAAAATTTAAGCCATATCTAACCTCTTATTTTGATGACCAAATCACTTGGGAACTACCACGTTCCTCCCAACCATGACCCAAAACCGTTCATGGTTTTAGTCCGGATCCCCCCAAGCTAGACTCCAACATGCAAGTATCTTAGAGCTCCTAAGGTAAGGTTTCCTATCTGGTGCATCATATCTGGATCTATTCTCCCTTTTTCCTTCCAGGAAATGTTTCTTCAAGAATTTACTTGAGAGCAAACACGCAGAAAAAATGACTCCTCTAATGATCGATCTAAACCCCAAGCCTTTCCTTGGCTTGAGCCTTTGTAAATAGAATTTTCAATCAAAGGGGCAGTTAAATCAAGAAACCTTGGTTTCTTGATTTAACCCTTTTCAAATACTTTCGGTAATTATTAATTTTTTAACTTAGGAACTTTCTAATAGTTCCTAGTTGGATTGTCATAGACATTATACTATTTATTAATCTTTAATAATAAATAATAATTGATGGAGCTTCTCTTCTTTCTTTCATTTATTTATATTATTAATATATTTAATTCTTTATACATACCATGTATAAAGTACATAATAATATAACAATTTGTTAACATTCTCTTTGGGCATCATATACCATGATCCCTAGACTTAATGACACTTCTTCATTAAGGTCAAGTAGGTAGATGGATTAGGTCTACTAGGCTAGGAAACTCTAAACATCCTTGCATGTTGGATTTCCTTGTATAACATGGTAGCTCTTCAGTACTTTGATGAGAATACAGAAATTGGAAATTTCATTTAATCACTTATAAATAAGTATGATGAGATCAATATTTTTCTCATGTCGTTTTCACTCGAAAGTTATTAAGTTCTTTTCAGTAACCCCTAGCACTTACCAGAGCCCATACTCAATGCTTTAAAAGGGCGTTACAATTCAGTGCAAGTCCAGAGCTCTTCACTCAACACTAATGCTAGGATGTACTTGTACGATACACCTAGGGATACAATGGCGAAGGATTCGATGCTCCAGAGCTTATGCTCAACATCAACATGGAAGGCTCCAGGGCTTAAGCCCAACACAACCAATTGTCTTTTCATGTGTTTCATAGCTTCTCGTTCAACACAAACTCATGTGCTCTAGAGCTTCTCGCTCAACACAAATCATCAATCACTCAAGTGCTCCAAAGCTCCTCGCTCAACACAAAACATCTCATCAATCATGTGCTTCACGGTCCACGCCCAACATAAACAAGAATATACATATATCATCAATAATTGGCTTATGTCCAATATATAAAACAAATAATCATGTTCATATGCAGTGGGGTCTTCGGCCCAATATAAAAATAAAACATCAAGATAATCATCATAATCAATAGGCACATGCCTATAAGTGTTAGGTCCAAAATTCAGGATATTACAATGTTACTTAAGTTGGTATTAGAGCCCTTCATGGCCTTTTGTGAAGCCCTTCGTGTCGTGCTGTGAAATCCTATTGTGGCTTGATGTGATTGTAAAGGTTTCCTAGAGATCTGTGGATATTTGTAGATTACACAAGCCTTAAAAAAATTCATGTGATTGTTGTTGTGTAAATGATAGTGTTAGAATTTCATTGCTTAGAGGAGATCCACAATTAAAGACTCAATTTCTCTCTCCACTCAAGGATCGTTCCTTTACGGTGATCTTATTTCCATTGTGTAGTTCATGTCTGCTATTAAAGAGAGAAAAGAAGGCACCCACGGTGAGTTGTGAGGATTCGTTGCATCAGAACTTGTTGGGGTCACCTTACTGAAGGTTGATCCAACATTGAGCCAATCTTTTTTTATTTGTAGAATCCGCTATGTGAAGATACTGAGTTAAGAAAACACCACTCCTCGATATTGTTCCAGGCCTCCCATTGTGCATTGAAGAATCCCGTGAGTTGAAGGGAAAGGATATCACTACATTTATGAGAGATGTCATTGTTGGGTAGATTGTTGTAGTTACCTACAATGAAATCTACGATAGAGACAAAGTCATCAAGAATCTATAGGTGTGACATTGAGCAATTACTCTAAGCAATTTGGGTTGTAGCGGGACCAAATTGTAGGCTTCTATATGAAAAATGAGACACCCATCAAGGAGGACCATTTACCCTCTCTAAGAACCGGTCATCTTGGAGGAAAATTGCCCTCCTTGGGGATTTTCAATTCCTGCTTGTTTTGTAACTTGGGTATCATTATTTTGTGTTTTAACTTGATTATCTCATATCAAATTTTGCAGTCTAGTGCCATAGATTGATTAATTTACTATTCCGTGACTAGTATTCCATTTTCACTACTCATACTCTACCTGGTACGAATTTTTCATTGTAGTTGAAACTTATCTACATCCTAGATATTATTGCTAAAGTAATTTTATCGAGATAATATTTACCTTGGTCGGATGTTTTATCTTCTATCTAAGTCATATTGAGAAACTTGTAAAAAATCTTCTTGCCTTAACCATTTGTTTTATCTAGGTTATAAAATTCAGAACCATTATTGTTGCATAGGCTCAGTGTTTGCTTGTGTATGTCTTGTTTTCTTGGTTAACTTTCATTCATTGAATAGGGTCTCCCCCTTAGTTTCTCCTAGGCCAATCCTAGAGAGAGAGAGAGAGAGAGATTTCTAGTGTGACAATGACATCACTTGTAGTGCTTGAAGCACTCTTAAGGTCACGCCCTCTTCCCATTGTGGATAGGATATCTTCTAGAGGAAACTACAATGTTGGTGTTAATAAGACTCCTATGCACACACTAGAAGCACATGGAAAGATGTATCACTTGAGGGACCTAGATTCATTAATGGTATTCCTAAGCCTTGAAGGTGTTGTGTGGGGCGGGTATTGTGAATCTAAGGGTATGCTATCTATTTGAGGCTAATGTATATCTATTGGTGAGCATTTTTCATGGCATAGAGAGCGTAATGGGTGGTGCGTTGAGATATAGAAACATGTTGGTGTCTCCTTTTCCCTAGTGGACTCAGCCCAACTTGGGGGTGGAATCTTAGCAGAAATAGTATATGTTGGACAGAGGACCTAAGGTTGGGTGGAAAATCACACTTACACAACCAATTGATTGGATCCTTGTTCTAGATAAGTGCTTCTCTATGCCTGGATATGAAATAATGTTGTTTAATGAGTATTGAGTTGTGAATATCCCTTAGTTATGTTATTCTAGTAAATGCATGTATCAATGTATGTAAAAATGAGTTTTATTTTTATTCTCTTTATTATCGTCCATCTACACAAAATTATTCTCAATATGTAATAAAATTAAATAGTTAGTAACCTAGTTAGTTAATAATTATTAATTAAGGTCGACTTGATAGGTCACACCATTTAATGGTGACCCTTGAATTTTATAAAGGTCGTATTATAATCTTGTAAATGGCATCATTCAATAATAAATATATATCATTTTGGATAATATATTCCAAGTTGGTATCAATCAACACTTCCACGATGCTCCAACCATTATGCTCTCATCCCTCACGCAGACCCTTCTCACCCATGTGCATCTTCTCCACACTGCCCCCACCATCTGCTCCACACTGCTCCCTTTAGCACTTCTCACGCTGCGACTTTCCACCTGTGCCCATACCTTCACCCAATCACCCTTGCATTTCCCAATCACCCCATCTCTCAATGAAGAACGACTTTGCAAATTGCCATTGGTGGGATAAAACAGAGTATCCAAAGCAAAATAAAATTATTAGAGGTAAAATACGTAGAACAAGCTCGTCAAAAAGAAAAATTAATTGAAGAGAAGAAAAAGACATAATGTTTGTCAGTTTACATACTAGCTCACCTAAGAACCAATGGGAAAAAGGATGACAACCCATGTCGTAGGTGTAATGCCCCTAATTGGCGTCGACGGCATAAATGCAAAAATAAGAATATGTTCTTGTGCGAAAAAAGTAATACGAGTGAAGATAATGATGAAGAATCAAGTGACACACCATCCTTTGACACAGAGTTAGATAGCAAGGAGACTGGTAAGGAGGAGGCTAACATCACACTAACACTCTCAGTGGTTGCGATGACAGGTATCTCTCAACCCCAAACAGTCAAATTGTTTGTCCATATCAAAAGCATGAAAGTGACCGTGTTAATCGATAGTGGGAGTACACACAACTTCATAGACTCTAGGATAATGAAATAGTTAAACATATTCATCTACCCTACTGCAAGTTTCCAAGTATCCATTCTAGAAAACAAGACTACACCATGCGATGGTAAATACCATAAAATAGAACTAGTTATAAAGGACTACAAGCTAAAGTCGCCAATGTATGCTATGGCAATCGAAGAGGTTGACATTGTTCTAGGTGCACAATGGTTGGATGCAAAAACTTGTTTTGAACAATTGAAAACCCTACTGACATCCACACGAGTGTTAGCAGCTCCTTATTTTACTAAGACATTCATCAGGTCGAGTGTGAGGCTTCATGAACAGGCTTAGGAGTTGTTCTCATGCAAGATAAACACCCCATTTTCTTGGAAGCAGAAAGTTTAAATCAAGCAAACAAAATCCAGAGGACATTTTAAACAAAATACAGATGTTAAATTGTTTGACTAGCACAAAATATTAAGGTTTTAGTGGCTATGCTTGTCATAGCCGTTGCATATAGTAATAAAATAATTTAGTCCTTTTTAAGAGTGAAAAAATTTAAATTGTTTGACTAGCACAATATTAAGGTTTTAGTGGCTGTGCTTGTCATAACAGTTACATATAGTAATAAAATAATTTAGTCCTTTTTAAGAGTGAAAAAAATTAATGTAATTTCTCAAGCCATGACACCATCATTTACTGTTTTTGTAAGAATGATAAAAATCAATGTAATAACATAGTGTTGATAACAATTAATAACTATTAAATTGTTTGACGAGCACAAAATATTAAAGTTAGTCGCTGTGCTTGTCATAACAGTTCCATATAGTAATAAGAATTTATTCCTTTTCTAAGAGTGAAAAAAAACAATGTAATGTCCCCCATGACACCATCATTTAGTGTTTTTTTAGAGTGATAAAAATCAATGTAATTCTTTCAGCCATGACACCATCATGCATAGCTTTTCCCGAGGAAGTTCCATTGCACTTGCAATTTCCTCCTTCTGATTTCTGTCGAGATCCAGATATGATTCAATCAAGTCGCCATCCAGAAAATTCTTTGCAGATCTGCTTGCAGTCGCATACATAGTCGCAGTGGCATGTCCAATGTTTATAAACGACCGCCATTGCTCATGGATTACCTTTATTTACCTTGACAAGATTCATTTGCAACTTCTCAAGAATTTGGTATTGCTCCTCTGGAAGAGATGCAAGAACACCTATCATACCACTACGTCTCGCGAATATAACTGTAGGAATGTTGTGGTTTCTAGTGCCCGATACATTCACAGCAACAGACCCATGGCTGAACCGGTTGACAAATTCCCCCAGATGATATTCACCTTCAACTTCCAATTCCACTCCCTGTTCGTTATTTTTCCTTAAAGTAAAAAGGTTGAAATTGATATCTGCTGCCAAGTATAAATCAGAATCCAGAATTTCAATCGCCGAGTTCATCCGTTTTTCACTATGGTCATAGGATATCTCCTCGAATCCCTGGTCATTGTTGTATTCCAAGAAATAAATAGATCTCTGTGAATCACTAACCAAGATAAGTTCTCCACAAGTCTGAACTTGCAAGGCATGTATTTGACCTTTATGTGCATAATTTTTCATCAACGATGCCGAACCATCAGCAGATTCAATCAAAGTGTACAGCACAATCCGGTTGCTGATACCCGCAATTAGTTTTCCACGAAATGCATTAAGATTGAATACAGGAGCTTTTATCTTCCGCTCAAAAACAAGTTGCAGTTGTCCATTTTTAACCAAAAAGAGCAAAATTCGACCTTTCTTAGGTTCATGATCGTCATCATACACATACATTGTCCCAACACAATAATAAAATTTATTGTCATCTGTATTAAACGAACAACTCAGTATAGAAGATCCGTGTTCTTGAGTATCACGTGCATATGACGAAATATTCTCAAAACTTTTATCATCGAAGAGTTTCACTAAGTGTGTTTCTCTCCACCTATTATTTGTATGATCATAATTGTACTCCTGACTGCAAATGGCAAATGTGTGAGACTGCTCTTGGTGGCAAATACGAAAAGCCCGTTCAGCAAGAGGTACAGAGGAGACTTGAAATTTACAAATGTTACCCATTGACCCAATAATGAGCTTGTCGTCATTTACAATGGCAATGCTGTCGGGAAAATAAGCCATATTTAAAGAACAGATGTGATTAACTTCTGCAATTTCTGGTTCTGACTGTAAATAACTACAGGCTTATCCGATGCTACAAACGGATGCGTCTTATTATTGAAGCGAAAAGTAGTGAGAGTAATTGGTTTTGAACCTATCAATACATTGTTCATATCAAAAAGCTCTCCATTGCTCATATTCAATGTAAAGTTATATAAATTCCCATCCCCAAGACCACATAGCAAGTATGAAATCCCTTCAAATCTACAAAGAAGAACAGACCGAGGTGGAACATTCTCTGTAAAGTGGAATCTTGTAAGGAGTTCTAGATTAGGAAGAGAATAAAGCCTAACACTAAAGTCTTTCCACAGTCCAACAGCTGCAAATTCACTTCGGATAGGATTGTCACCAGAAGGATTTATGTTGAGGCAAGCTACATCAAACTCAACTTCCAAATGTTTCACCTCTACTAGGGATCCCTGTCCAATTTCCAAATAAACAAGATGACCCCCTCTAGTGGCTAATAAAACCTGAGTCTCATTACATGTTGCTACAATTATGGATGATTCAGTGGGCACTATCCATTCAAACAATAACATTTTAGAAGATCCACTTACTAACCTCACAAAACGGGATGTTACTTGAACAAACTGATCATGAATAACATCCTGACAGAATAACGTGCGAGAATCAGTGACAACTGTTAGATAAATAGGGTTTTCGATTCTGAACGATGCGGAATAACTCTTAAATAGAATCGAAATAGCAATACCAATGGATCATACCTCCAGCCATTGATGCTACTGGCTTGCTGTAGAAGGTTTCCCTGCTCCACAAGCTTCAGCTTCCTGTATGGCACTTCCAAGCTCTGCTTTCTCCTTCTTGATGGTGTAAAACTGAAGGGGATTGAGATAGCAAGCTTGGGGACCAACAGGGGTTTTAAATAGCCAAGCTCCCATCAAGCTTCTCAAGGCTATGTGTCGTATGTTCCACTAAACAGGAAGATGGACCACTCCAAAAGCTCCCAAGAAAACGTTTTCTAAACCGAATGAATCGTTTGAGGAGCCGCTGGATGGAAGGTGAACCGTCGGCTTTGCTGAACGGACGTGGGAGCTTGCTGAACGGACGCGGGAGCTTTCATTCTCCCACTTGGTCCATACTTCCAAACTTATTGACAAACTGTATTAAGTAATAGATACAAGAATCATGGCGATAAGTCCTCTTATGACAAGTATTACCTTCCATGTATTACCATGTATTTATTGCTATTTTAATTTGTGTGGCAACAATTTCTTAATGAATAAATCT